>OU343218.1:39376193-39493896 GCA_910596185.1 Chrysanthemum makinoi | reverse complement strand
CCATTGGATGAGCAATAGTCACACAAAACACACATTTCTTTCACTTTAAACACCATATGGTCACACTTATTAACACTTTTAGCCACTTTATAGTTTATTGTATGTGACTAAATACCCAAAATAAACATGCTTTGTGTGACTAAATGTTAGAAAATGCCACACAAACATAAAATTCAAGTGGCCATTGGATGATCAATAGTCACAAAAAAACACACATTTCTTCACTTTAAACACCATATGGTCACACTTATTAACACTTTTAGCCACTTTATGGTTAATTGCATGTGACTAAATACCCAAAACAAACATGCTTTGTGTGACTAAATGTTAGAAAAGGCCATAGAAACATAAAATTAATGTGGCCATTGGATGAGCAATAGTCACACAAAACACACATTTCTTCACTTAAAACACCATATGGTCACACTTATTAACACTTTTGGCCACTTTATGATTAATTGTATGTGACTAAATACCCAAAAAAACGTGCTTTGTGTGACTAAATGTTAGAAAAGGCCACACAAACATAAAATTCATTTGGCCATTGGATGATCGTAGTCACACAAACACACATTTCTTCACTTTAAACACCATATGGTCACACTTATTAACACTTTTAGCCACTTTATGGTTAATTGTATGTGACTAAATACCTAAAACAAACATGATTTGTGTGACTAAATGTTAGAAAAGGCCACACAAACATAAAATTCATGTGGCCATTGGATGATCAATAATCATACAAAATACGTTTCTTCACTTTAAACACCATATGGTCACACTTATTAACACGTTTGGTCACTTTATGATTAATTGTATGTGACTAAATACACAAAACAAACATGCTTTGTGTTACTAAATGTTACAAAGGCCACACAAACATAAAATTCAAGTGGCCATTGGATGATCAATAGTCACACAAAAGACATATTTCTTCACCTTAAACAACATATGGTCACACTTATTAAAACTTTTGGCCACTTTATGCTTAATTGTATGTGACTAAATACCCAAAATAAACATGCTTTGTGTGACTATACAGTGTTTATGGTCACTAATACTGATTAATCCAACAAAATTTGTACCTAATTAGTCACACATGTTACGGTTTTGTTACAAACTCTATTGCAATAGAGACTAAAAAAAGTCAAACACGTGACCATAGAGTACCTATGGTCGCGGCACCTTTAGTCACACACGGCCGAAAAATCATGTGTGACTATATGTATATCGTCACACATATTCGGTGTGGCCAAATCCACTTTTTGTTCTAGTGTACTTTAAGTCGGTCAAACTCGTAAATTTCTTCTTGCATTGCATTAAACCAAAAATCTTCAGCAATAGCGGTCTTGAAATCTTTGGGTTCGACTTTGGATAGTAAGGAATTATAAAAGCACCACAAGGCATTGGTGGCTAGTTGCTTTCGTGTGGATACCGGACGAGAAGGATTCCTAATAATGTTATCAATCGGATGATCATTGGTCCATTTTCTGAGATGTTCATGTGGTTGAGGGTAGGGAACTGAAGTAGCTGTGTTATGATTCCCTTAATAAGATGCCTCAGAAGGAGATTCGGGAGCAAATATGTTCTCGAACAGAGCATCTTCAGGAGGAGCAAAAGGATTCACTTCTAAAGAAATGTCTACTGCGGTGCTTTGATGTACGGAAGGATATTGAAGATTTGATGATGATGGTGAATGAATTGCAGAGGGAGCATCTTGATGTATTGAAGTAGACTCAGATGGACCATTTGAGTTGTCTTGAACAGGAGCTGCGGCATCCGATGATGTCGGTGTATCACCAGTTGGTGGCTCAAAATATTCATCAAACATCGGATTAAACAAGATCTTCAAATCTTCATCTGAAAGGGGTACATAAGGAACTGCAGGAGTGGGATACTGTATAAGTTATATTATTCAATTTAAGAAGATGTTGACATGGATACCGAAATAAGGATATCTTTATGTACGTTGTAGAAGTCATTAGTCAAAATCTCTTAAACTTTCACCACCAAAGCTTTTGAGGCTCCTGAATAATTGTCTGAACTTGAGCCTTCTTAATGTGATACTTAGGTAGCTTCCCCCCAAACCGACAATCTTCTTTCTGAGCAGTTTCAAAGCTCTCTTTCAAGCTTGCATTAGTTAAGTTTACAATAGTTAAGTGCACAGCAGAATTCATAGCAAACCACATCAAATATTGCTGCTCCTATTAAGAATGATCATCGTGATTATCCGTTCGGGGTTCATCAAATATGTCAACATCTTTATCTCACCAAGTGCACTCCAGTTAATTTACATTTAACAAATCAACCCATAATGTACACAAGTACCCAAAGAAAGACGAAACGATAACACCAAAGTAACAGGTTGAAGCACTGATCATCTAAATTGGCATTGATGAGAGAATTCATTAAGCTCGATCACATGAACCTGTTATGCGTCCCCGATGTACACATTTCTCTCCTCTAATGGTTGTGATCTCAACAGAATCAGCATAAACTTTTGTACATGAAGCATTAACCGGAAGCACTTTATCATAAATCATATCAGCTCGTGAGAAGATGTTGGTAAGCAATATGATCTCACGCTCCAAATATTGTTCTCATATTTCTTCCCACTGAAAGCTGAAATAATACGTACTAAAAGTATCAAGAGACCACTTCCCCAAAGTATTTGAAGTGATGCAATCAGTCTCATTGTATAAAGCTCAATACCCAACAAAAGACGAGACGATGACACCAAAGTAACAGGTTGAAGCACTGATCATCTCCGGAATAAATGATTAAGCCCGATCATGTGAACCTGTTGTGCGTTCCGATGTACACATTTCTCTACCCTGATGGTTGTGATCTCATCGAAATCATCATACAATTGTGTACCTCTTTTATCATCGGAAACTGTTTCTTACTTCTCCTCCCCTACTTAGTTGGAATAATACACCAAACACCCCGAGTAACACTGAGTTTCTCTGCGGTTATGACATTTGTCTTCCCATAATAACTTCAATTTAAAAGAAGTATAAAGTTCATCACGTATACTCGTTTTGTGTTTAGATGTATGTCTCTTTCCCCCTTGCTGGTTTTGATAACTCAGAATCAGCAACACATTATACACACATATACTTGAAATCTTGTGAGAAGAACAAATTAGCTTAAATTCATCATGTGAGAATCAACTTGCTGAAGAACAATGTGAGCAAATCTAATCAGGGATTAAATCTGGCTTTTCACTCTCCCCTAATTAGTACTCTCCCTCAAACTGACAACCTTTCTGATGAATGTTCTGAATATGAAAAAGTCTTTTGATAATTAAATGCATGCCATCTTTAGTATTCTAACACACAGTGGAAAATGTGAACAAATTGTAGACTCGACCTTCTTTAATGATTGTCCATTTGGGGAACATAATATCTACTATCTCTCAGCTAACTCGTTGCCAACCCCATAATCATTCAGTCGGCTCTTTGTTGTGACTACTGATGGAGAAAACCCAATATGATGAACTTGAGACTGAAGTAAAATAACCCAAACTTGTGACTTAATCTTGCACTAATGTGTGACTAAGAGCGGTGTAGAGAGTTTGTGCAACTTCTAATCCCTAAGTACTCTATACTCTTCAACCAATCAACCATCAAGTATAAGACGTACATCACCTCTTGAATATCCACAACTTCGTGTGACACTGAGCACTATAATGTATCTCCTTAGAGTGATAGTTATTTTGTGGTAGTAGAAAGGAAGAATCACAAAATAACTAGATATCCATGTCTTCGTCATTGTAAAGGTTAAAAGCGCAAACAAGGATCTCGAAGAATCATGCAACCAACCAACCTCGATATCTTCAGATACTAAGTACACGCACCCATGAAATTCCATTTCAACCTCAAATAAGTGATAATGAATAATCGTTGTAGTCACATCATGTGGTTTAAATGCCCAGATCTAGCCTTTTTGATGTTTTAAATAAACTTTGACAATGGTTTTATCCTGATATTTGTCAAAAGCGCATAACCCCGTAAAAATTTGTTATAACCAAAATGCCATGAAGTATATTAAAAAATCATCAATACATGAAGTACACACTTTATCCCTTCTTCGAAGTTGAAACCGTAGCACCAGAATCAGTTAAGATCCGGAAATGCACTTTTCTCTCTCTAGGATATTTCCATCATCACGGGATTTTACAAATTTATGATTTAAACCGAGAAATAGATTCTTTCGTGGGATTTTACAAAACCAAGAAGAAACCGTGAGACAATGATAAATTGAATGTGTTATAACAAATTTGGTTTTGGTGAATATCTATTTGGGGGAACATGCAAGAGATCAGCAACAATTCTTCTCACATATGTAGAATACTTCACAAACCATATTAAATAAAGTAGTATACACTACTTCCCCCTGGAAGTTGACCTTATAACACCAAAGTACACGTATCTCCCCCATGATGGTTTCGAACTTTCGGAAGCAAACATCTTGAAAAATCATGAATGACATTGAAGGATCTTGAAAGATTTTGCTTCGACTGTGAAGTATCATTGACGTTTTGTAGCGTTGAATATCCCATAAGAGTTGCTGATCACATCTTAACCTTTAAACTCTTTGGCTAACTAACAAACCTCGTAATCTGTTGGCTATTGTTGTGACCACTTGGTGAAGTAAACCCGATATACCAAACTTGAAAATGAAGTAGAGCTCCTTAAATTTTCTATTTAATCTTGTACTATCTTTGTGAATAAGAACGGTGTACCCAATGTACAAAACCTCTTGACATATCCTCAACTACGTGAGACACCGAGAACTACAACGTAATTCCTTAAAGTGATAGCTACTTTGTGGGTTAAGAGAGAAGGAATCACAAAAGTAACTAGATATCTAAGTCTTTATCACACTCAATGTATGCCCAAACAAGTCATCTTCGTGAAAGGGAAGAAAGAAAAAGGACAAAATAAGTACACGTGCCCATAAAACTTCACTTCAAACCCAAATAAATAATAAAGGAGCATCTCCGTGGTCACGGTTTATATTCATTGAAAACTTTAGCCATGAACGTGTATCCTCATGAAATTTGTATGACCAAAAGTACCACTCGCTTTTCCACAATTATTATACCAAAAATTAATTCCATGTATTAACACATATGATATCACTTTGTACCCTATGTCAAATACATTTCTCATCATAATTTTCAGCATGACTCTAGTCTGCGTTTCATTTCACTCTTAGGCACAGTCCAGCTCTTACTATCTATCAATCCAATTAAGATTAGCAATCAGTAGCTCAACAGTCAAATATAACAGTAAGCCCAATCAAATATTAAACCTGATCCAGACATTACTGATATAGCAATAACAACTCAAATTTATAATACATCTGATCCAAGTCCAACACCCAATCCATACACTTTGTATAACCGGGTATAAGAATAACGTTTAACCCTAATTACACTAACAACACAACCCTAAAACACAGTAAATGTATTTTGTCCGCCCACATCTCCTTTGATAGATCTGTCATTCCTTTTCATCACCATCTCTATCACTAAAAAAAATTTTACCAACCGATCATCTCAATCCATCAAGCCATCGATAATCTAAAATTTATAGATCGTCACAAACACATACTCGACCGTCCCTTTACCTTGTTATCATCATTTTAAGAACGCATCTTAAGGGCTTCAAGATCCACTTGAGGTCGCGGGTAGGTTTTAATTTTGTATTTATGTTTTGTGAACGAACAAAGATAGGGAATAACATAATTGTTATCTCCTTAGTATTTTAGGTTCGCATATCAATTGAAGTATAAACTTCAAAAATGAATCGGCGATGATAAATTTTCGTGTATTAGACCCTCGATTGTCTTGATGTTTCATTAAATAAACATGAAAAAAAATTCTAAGATTCAATTGTTTTGTTTTTCTTTTTTCTTTTGTTTGATGGATCAGTGATGATGTCTTTCATTTCTTGGACCTTCAAAAATTATGATGAGTCTCATAATAGATGTTAACGAAAGCATTTATGAAATCTTGGATATAATTTTTTCATTATGTGCAGTGGGCATATATTCTTTGTAGGATCTATGATGACATTGAGTTCCAAAGAAAAATCTTTAACAAGATTAGAAATAATGTTGAACTTTCTGAGGTCTCTTCAATATTTGGCTTGAAAGAGTCTTGGTTGTTTGTGAATATGGGATTAGGTATATTGGATTTGTGTTTGCATTAGATTCGGACTAATGATGTTTGAAACAGAGGTCATAAAGATTTCAATTTCTTTTTCTGTTTTGGATAATGGACTAATGATGTGTAAGACTTAGGTTCAACAGAGTCGGTATTATGGTTTTGTGGTCAATGGTCAATGTCCTTCTTCATCTTCTTTCCTGTCACAGTTTTCTTGGTCAAAACGCAATGGTTAGATCAGACAAAACGCAACTATCAAAACGCAGTTGACATGGTTTTAGCAAATCGCAATCACAAAAAAAATTTGCTAGCGTTTGTTTTCATAAAAACTATGAAAAGTCTTTAAAACGCAAGAACCTCCAAGTCAAAATGCAACCATCAAGTCGCAACCATCAACTCAAATCGCAATGAGCTATCACTGTCGTACTTTTTCTTAAAAAAACAGATTTGGGTTTTCTCTTTCATCAAAACGCAATGAAGAACTAAAATTAATCAAACCCATGTTAGTTTCACCATTTTCGACCAACGAATTCTGACCAGTTATCTGCACCAAAGCATAAAAATAGAATAAAGTTAACATAAAACTGTCACAAAGCAGTGTTTGAAAACCTGATGAAGCACAAAACTTTGACCATATGGATATCACTAAACTGTTAACCACAAAATAATTAGAAATAAATATTAAAATTTTCCCAGATTCAAAACATGGTAAAACCAGTTTCAAACACAATATTTGAACCACAAAAATCAACAAAGTAACATAACGAGGCTCTGATACAAATTGTAGGATCGTGTTTTTTTTATTATATGATTCGGGAGGTCGGAGATTATGGAAGAACAAGTTATCCATTTTAGAGAGAGAGTAGAGAGGGGAAGTTCTAGTGAGAGAAACACACCTTTTTGTGTGTGTATTAATGAAAAACCAACCCTCTCCCTTGGTGGGAAGAGGGTACTTATACAACATAATAAACGCCCCTACTTGGGCTGTGGAGCGAGCTGAAAGTGAGGAAAGCCCCGACCCGACTCCACGGGTGTTACTCTAACTAGTCCAATACTAATAAGCCTACAAGCTAACTTATGCTAGACATAACATGGGGTGACTGATGCGTGGGTTCGGGGTGGAGAAAACCTCCTTTTCTATGAGCAAGCTTTTCAACCCTCTAGGCAGTGAACCTAATCGTTCTAGTGTAGTTAGGGGTAAGCCTCGGGGATTGATATTGTTTTCTAGGGGAATAAGAATGCTAGAAAGAATTTTATGATGAGAAGGTGGGGTTGAGGATGATTCTTTTTTTTTAATCTTTTTTATGTTTTTTAGAAAGCTACGGTAAAATCTCGGGGCAATTGGTTAGGGGGTAGTACTTCTATGGATTACTCTACTTTAACTAATTATCTAATTTAACTAATTACTATGGATATGTTTAATTGAGGTGTGCTTGTATGATGATTAAAGATGTGTTCACTTAGATACTATTACTCCCTAGTTATCTTTTATTGGTCGGTTGAGTTGTCACGTCCTTTATCTTAACGCGTTGTATTCCTATTAGTCGTAGGGTGTGTGAATCCCCTAGGTCTATAAGGTTATCTCTCGTATATGATTCACGGAATCGGCAAGCCTAAGCTATTTCATCCGTTCACCCTATCATCATCAAGCATACTCACGCAATAAATACAATGAAAGCCTAATTTGCACTATTAAGCCTATATCAATTAAGACAAGAAACAACCTAACAACAATCAATAACTGGGTTTCATAGATCTAAGCAAACACACAAGTAATTTAGCTAGACATGATAAACAAGCAAGCATACACACAATCAATTGAACATGGGGTAGACATAATGATAAATTGGATTAACAAACTTATCTTGATGTGTAAAATAGGGTATGGGACACTAGAATACTGTCCAAGTCAGACTACAACTGAGTTAGGGTTTGCTCTCTAAAATTTTGCCTCTTTAAAATACAGAAAAATCAAATTCTATATATGGATTTACAATCGCGACGGCGTCGCCTTTTGCATGCGACGTCGTCAGGTCGCCGTCATTAGGGTTTTGTCTGGGCCAAGTTAGCGATGGGACATCGTCACTTGAGAGTTGTGACGTTGTCGGTCTTTAGTTGCGACGTCGTCTGAGTTCTAGATCTGGGCCATCTGGAGTGAAAAGTGTGAGTGACGCCCTCCATATTTTAGGCATGATGCCGTCAGGCTTTAGGACTAGAAATTCCACTAAGCCGTCATGGGCACATTCTGATCAAGTCTTCATAGAGGACGTCGCCGCCTTTGGATGACGGCCGTCAGTTCGTTGATCAGCCTTGAGTGTCTTCGATCTTGAATTTGCCATTTTATTCATGTTTTTGCTCCTTTTCGTCCAAATATGCTTCATTCCAGCATTTTGCTTCCAAAAGACCTAAAAAGTGAAATGGAATGAAATTAAGCAGTAACAAATATAAAATGCGTCGAAATAGGGCTTAAATGACCCCTTAAAAGCGTACGTTTTAAATCCTTATCAAATATCCCTACACTTGGTATTTGCTTATCCTCAAGCAAATGTGCTTTTGACCAAACAATTTATAATTTAGGGGGCATGAAGCATTGGTTTAAAATAGTTCATAAGTAAAAGCGCCACAATAGTCGTAACAAGCACGAAAATTATACACTATCACCTCACAAGTGGTGTTTGGATTCTCTCATCTCTCGGGTTTATATGAAATATAATATGAATGGAAATGGAAAACACTCATAACCTGGCATAGTACATATATTACCATAAGCTTGAGACTAGATCAAACCTACATCGCTTTGGCGTAAGCACCTAGGAACAACTATCTAAGAGGTCTTTACAAGGGTTGTAATATTAGGCTTAGGGTAGGGAAATAAAGAGTTTTGTTGGATAGGGGATATTTAGCGGTGGCAAGTCAAAAATCTTATGTTACAAGCATGTAAAGCGCGGCGTTGCTAAGCCAAGACTCGGCTCACTAATACTAGATAACTTGAAATGAAACAAACATAAATTTAAAAACATAAATATAAAGATAGATGTAGGATGGTAGCCCGTATGTTTTTTTAGACATATCTTTTTTTCTCTCTTTTTTTTTTCTTTTCAATTTTTTTCATACCTTTTTACTCTACCATCCTCTACGATAACATCAAAATATAAGGGATTTATAGGAGCATCCCTACACTTGAGTTTTTATTTCTCTAACACTAATTGACTCGATTTGAAAAGATCAAAACACTTGGAGTATTTAATTACGTAGACAAAGGGAATTTGAATTTATCGTTCTTTCCAGTTACTCCATAAAATATTACTTTTACCCATGAGTCCCAATCGTCCCAAAACTGTGTACAAAATATATGACTCGACTTAGCAACCATGCAAGTAACTAGATAATTGAACTAAAGGTTAAATAATGATAACAATAATGCACTAAATATGAGTGCATACAAGGTAGGCTAAGGCGATTTGGGTGTACATTTGGGGGTGGATTGTAAACAATGCTCTTCATTGATACTCCAGAAATCCGAAACATCACGAGAACCGTGAAAAGGATAGGCTCTGAGGGGTTAACTAGGGGTATCGTGTACTAAAGATGAGTACATCGCAAGGGTGTGGGGTAATTACTCAACTGATGTGGAAGATAATTATAATATAGGTTTCAAACAAGGGTTATCCTAATGCCTCTTATCATTTAGTTATTCCTAACTACACAAGTGTAGTCTCACTAGCGATCTTGGAATGCATCACAAACAAGTTCTAGAATCTATTATACTACCGGTACACTCACTAAGCATTAAAGATGAATGCTTTTATTTCTAAAGATCTAGAGGTGAACCTCACATTTTTGGGGTGTAATTTGAGTGTTAAACGGTTTTTTGTGCTAGTCATATAATTCCTATCCATGAGACGCTTTATTAAAACTAAAGTTTTAGCTCGTAAATGTCATAAAGAATTTTAAATTTGGTGCTAAATTTGCCCTAATGAATATTTCTCATATTTTATTACACAAATTACCAAGGACAAGACAAATGATCAAGTGAGTGAATAGTTTTTAAGTTCCCGTTTTATTCTCCCTCCATACACGTAAACTGAACATTGTCCCCAATGTTCCCCGAAAGTATCAAAGTTATGATAAAGGAAGGTAAGTAAGGAAAAAAAAACTAGTACTCCCCTGATTAGCTCGGTAGGACATGTGTGAAGTTGTTGTTAAATCCTCTTTCAAGAAGAATGCATAAGTAATAAGCTTCATCCAATGTGTGTTTCTTCTTCTTGCCTAATATAACCTGCACACTTATAAGAAAACAAAAGAAACCTTTGCATAAAACCGACGGTAAAACTCTATATGACACACAACTATACTAGAAAGCAAGTAAGAATATAATGCTTGTGGAATGGATGTTTGCAGTTTTTCTGGAAAATTAAGACATGGGAATTTCCAAAAATTTACAAGTTGCACAGAAAACGAAAAATTGATTATCCTGTTTCTACGTAGCCTGACGTTGTCAGGCTTTAATCCTGGCGCCATCAGGTTGTCCTGATAGAAAGTGGTCTGCTACGTTTTTCTGGAAAAATTACATCATTAAAACCTGGAAAAATTCCTGCAAAACATCCATTATGACTCGATACAAGCATTTGACTCTAACAAACACACATATCTATCAATTTCACTAGTTGTAATTCTCATATTTATGTTCTTAAAAACTTATGTGATCTTCCCTACACTTATCTTTTTGTAAAATACCTTTATATGTAATTAATACGAGGTAAAAACAAAATAAAACATTTTCACAAAGTCTAACATGAGAATAAACAACAATGAAAGAGATATAAAACACAAAAAAATGAAATACAAAACAACCAAACAATTAAGCATGGGTTGCCTCCCACGAAGTGCTTTTCTTTATTTATGAGTCTTGTAGCTAGACTCGAAGTCATGCTCCTACGTACCTATGTAAGTAAGTTTATTCTCAAGAATGTCATAGGGATCAAACTTATCTTTTAACTTCCTATTAGTACGCTTAGTCCGGTATGCCTTTTCAAACTTCTCACCATTGGGATCATAGATTGTCATCCTAATGTGCCATTCTCCATTCCCGTCACTAGGTGGTCTATCCCAACTCCAATTATACTTAGGCTTCTCACTCTCAACTTTCCACCAATTCATGTTAAGATTAATAGGCAAGGTTCCTAGGAATTCGGTCATCTTCCTAAACACTAAAGTATCCTCAAATGGGTTCACTTCAATGTCCCTTGCCAATTGTTGTTCAGTGAGAGTTGCGTTACTTACGAAGGTCTCTTCTAGATAGAAAGGTCGTTGAGGGCCTACAAAATCTCTGTTGGCATAAGGTCCATATCTAGATGGTCTCCTATCCAACATGATCTCACAAGGTATTTGTTCATCCTCTTTGTAGTAGATATGCTTCTTGACATCGTAAATTGCCTAGCACTCCCTTCTCCAACCACTATCTTACACATCTTACAATCAATTATGGCACTAGCGGTAGCTAAGAATCCTCTTCCAACTAACAATGGGCATGTTGGGTCCTTATTCATGTCTAGCACATGGAAATCCGCCAAAAGAGTTAATCGACCTAAGTGTAATACCATGTCCTTTATTATCCCTACTGGATATGCAATACTACCGTCCGCTAAACCTAAGATGGTTTCTGTTGGTTCTATTTTACCTAGGTTAAGGCTTTTATGGAGGGACAACGGAAGAAGGTTAATGCTTGACCCTAGATCGGCTAATGTGTCGAAAGCTTTGGAATTTCCAATGCTACACGGAAGAATGAATAGGCCGGATCATCTAACTTCTTAGGTAACTTATTTTGCAAAAATACGGACCCACTTTCTCTTAGTTTTTTTTCTTGCTCATATTTTTCTTTTAAAGCATTACAATAAGGCGCATGAGTCAAGACTTCAAGAACCGGTTTTTCTTGGTGGAGCTCCTTATACTCCTCTTCTAGAGTAGGTTTAGGTTCTTAATTGATAGGTTTCTCAAGAGTTGGATGGACCTTTGGCTCTGGTTGTTGGTATCTCATGACGGATCGTTTCCCTTGATGGCGTTGACCGAACGGACTTGCGGATGTGAGGGGCATGGATATGCACTCTCCCTTGGTGAGCAAGAACATGAAGTCGATGAAATCAAATTCACTTTTGGGTTCTTTATAGTTTCACTTGGGAGTGCTCCTATATCCTGGTTATTGAAGGCTTTTAAGAGGGTGTCGAGCCTGGTTATCATCTCGCTTTGTCGTTGCTTGAAATCGGCTTCAAGCTTAGTCAATTGAGCTTCTTGAGATGACATGAACTTGGACACTATTCCCTCAAGATTAGTGGAAGTTCCGGTGATTGGAGGGTTGTTGTAGGAGGTGTGGTTTGGTTGGGACCTATTTGGTGGACTAGATGAGTTATTTTTGGACGAGTTTGAGTTTTGGCTCCACCTAAGGTTAGGGTGATTCCTCCATGAGGGGTTGTAAGAATTTAAGTTGTTTTGCTCGGGATTGAAAGTGTACCACTACTCTCCCGCATCGTCGGTACGCGTAGAGGCGTAGTCTGCAAAAGCTTGTTCGGGGAGTCTTGTACAAGCACGAGTGTCATGAGGACCACTACATAACTCACAAGGTAGAGTGATTTTGTTCACTTGGTGTGAGGGCTTAGGATTTTTGTAGGAGCTCATTAGGAATTTGACTTGATCTTCAAGTTTGAGCATCCTACGATTGGAAGGTTGTGAGTCAATGGGAGGCAAGGAGATTGCCTTGACGGTTTTGAGCAACTCTCGGGGGTCATTCCAACATTCGTTGTCATAGAGGGCAAGGTCCTCTATTGTACCCCACGACTCTTTCGCGGTAAGTTCACTAAGTTTTCCACCGGCCGCTTGGTCGATGGTTTGCCTAGTTGAGAGATTGAAATGATCGTAAAAGATTTGGACTTGAAGCTAAAGATCGATGCCGTGATGAGGGACTTTATGGATCAAGTCCTTGAATCGAGTCCATGCCTCGTAGAGAGTTTCGCCTTGACGTTGTTGGAACATCAAGATGTCATTCCTTAGTTTGGTAATTCTCCCTGGTGGGAAAAATTGGGCGAAGAAACGAGTGGTGAGATCATCCCAACTTGAGATGGATCCGGCGGGAAGTCGCTCAAGCCAATTACTAGCTTGGTCCCGTAGAGAGAATTGGAAGAGACGCAAGCGCGTGCATCAAGGTCGATAGAGTCAACATTTTTTAGGAAATCCTTGAGATGCTGATTGGGATCTTCGGAACGAAATCCATGAAATGCACATCCGTTTTGCACCAACCGGATGGTGTCGGATCGCAGGGCCGTAGTTTGAGCTTGAATGGGGAGCTCAATGGTGTTTCTATAGCCTTGAGGGCTCGGTCTAGAGTATTCACTAAGAGTACGGACTCTTGGTGGGTCAAGTGGTGGTGGATTGAGTGTAAGTGGTTGATATGGTGGTGGATTGTCACCCATGGTGATAAGTGACAAAGTTACGAACAAAAACACAAAGTAGGGGGATAGACTACAAGGAAGCTAATGAAAATGAGAAAAAATCTTACTTGATAGGAATCAAGAAAGGGAACCTAAACGAGATAGAAGTCTAACTAGCTATTCTATACCCGGCAGCGGCGCCAAAAACTTGATGCGTACGTTCGGGGTCGAGAAAACCTCCTTTTCTACGAGCAAGCTTTTCAACCCTCTAAGCAGTCAAACCTAATCATTGTAGTGTAGTATGGGGTAAGCCTTGGGGATTGATATTCTTCTCTAGGGGAATAGGAATGCTAGAAAGAATTTTATGACGAGAAGGTGGAGGAGGATGATTCTTTTTCTTCTTTTTTTTATCTTTTTTATGTTTTTTAGAAATACGGTAAAATCTCGGGGCAATTGGTTGGGGGGTAGTACTTCTACCGATTACTCTACTTTAACTAATTATCTAATTTAGCTAATTACTACGGATATCTATGTTTAATTGAGGTTTGCTCGTATGATGATTAAAGATGTGTTCACTTAGATACTATTACTCCCTAGTTATCTTTTATTGGTCGGTTGAGTTGTCACGTCCTTTATCTTAACGCGTTGTATTCCTATTAGTCGTAGGGTAGGCGAATCCCCTAGTTCTATGAGGTTATCTCTCGTATATGATTCACGGAATCCGCAAACCGAAGCTATTTCATCCGTTCACCCTATCATCATCAAGCATACTCACGCAATAAATACAAAGAAAGCCTAATTTGCACTATTAAGCCTATTTCAATTAAGACAAGAAACAACCTAACAACAATCAATAACTAGGTTTCATATATCTAAGCAAACACACAAGTAATTTAGCTAGACATGATAGACAAGCAAGCATACACACAATCAATTGAACATGGGGTAGACATAATGATAAATTGGATTAACAAACTTATTTTGATGTGTAAAATAGGGTATGGGACCCTAGAATACTGTCCAAGTCAGACTACAACTGAGTTAGGGTTTGCTCTCTAAAATTTTTCCTCTTTAAAATACAGAAATATCAAATTCTATATATAGATTCACAATCGCGATGGCGTCGCCTTTTGCATGCGACGCCGTCAGGTCGCCGTCATTAGGGTTTCATTTGGGCCAAGTCATCGATGGGACGGCGTCACTTGAGAGTTTTGATGCCGTCGGTCATTAGTTGCGACGTCGTCTGAGTTCTAGATCTGGGCCGTCTGGAGTGAAAAGTGTGAGTGACGCCCTTCATATTTTAGGCATGACGCCGTCAGGCTTTAGGACTAGAAATTCCACTGAGCCGTGGTGGGCACATTCTGATCAAGTTTTCATAGAGGACGGCGTCGCCTTTGGATGGGACGCCGCCAGTTCTGTTGATCAGCCTTGAGTGTCTTCGATCTTGACTTTGCCATTTTCTTCATGTTTTTGCTCCTTTTCGTCCAAATATGCTTCATTCCAGCATTTTGCTTCCAAAAGACCTAAAAAGTGAAAAGGAACGAAATTAAGCAGTAACGGATATAAAATGTGTCGAAATAGGGCTTAAATGACCCCCTAAAAGAGTACGTTTTAAATCCTTATCAGTGACCGAGTCTTTCATATGGATTTTCGTAATCTTAACAGATTGCAATGCCCAGTTGGATCTCATCAACCTGCGAGCCTCTAATTATGTACGAAGTGAAAATTGCACATAAAAATCATTGCATTAGTATTATAAGGGATTATTGAGGTTAGCACGATCTTTTACTTCTGAATTATCCTTGTTATTTTGCATTTTAGTAATTTAAGTTTAATTATTAGCTTTAATTGATCGCTTAGATCTAAAACATACTTTGGTGTGAAATTGCTTTCTAGGATAGATTTAATGTATTTCAAACTTACAAAATATACTTGCTCTTAGCGTTCGACACTCGGGCTTATTAAGGTTATGCTACATTTGATTGGGTACACTGGCTGTTAGTGTGTGTAAATCCTACGTATTTCTAAGTTATAAATTTAAAATGAGATTTTAGGCATAATATACGTAGACCGAAAACCCATGCCACTAATTCTTTCACGATCACCAACATACCTCTCCAATATTCTAATTACTTCTCTAGAAAACAAGATGTCTGTTAACTTATTAAAATCATTATCAAGTCAATCTTTTTCTTGTTTAGGTAGATAATCTTTTTCCAGACCAAACTTATCTTTGTGTTTCTGAATATACGGATTAATCTTAATCATCATTTACATACCATCTGAATATTTCTGAATTTCATTGAATCTCATGAACTTCTTCTTATTTTCTTCTTCTAGATAAACTTCTCCAAATTATGGAACAATGTGAAGAGAATAAAGTTTGTGATCATGAATTTCTAACAGAGATTACTTTTGTCTTGTTTGATTGATGATTTGTTGATAACTCTCAATACCAATCTGAAAATCTTGAACTCGTAAACCTAGTAGAAAGTTCTTTACAAATCGTACAATAGACTTGAATGCAACACGATCTTCATCTTCCATCTGTCTACATGGATATTTGGATAATTTCCTTAGGTAAAGTGACATGTAGAACAATTACTTCCTGCAACCATGTAAGTTGGTATCCTGATATTGTAAAATTCATTAGAACCGTTACACTAGGACAATTTTTTTTAATCTAAAATTAGGTATATTTGACGAAGTGCAATTCAATAGTGCTTGTACGAGTCACTTACCCTTTGATTTTATGCATTTTGCCTCAACTAATCTTTATTTTGGTTTAAATCCTTCATATTTGGTTTAAAGTTTGAAGTTTATACATTTACTGGAATTGGACAAGTTTTGAGCTCATTTGAATGATGTTCGGAAGAAAAAGACAAAATTTCAAAGTTGTGACCACCTAGGCTAGCGTCGTCACCCAAAACCTTTAGAACGTAAATTATTTGGATTTCTTGTGCCCAAGCAGTGCTCCCAAACGCAATCACCAGATCCTCTTAACGCCGTCACCTCAAGTACGCGACGTCGTCACCTCCATGATTTGACGTCGTCAAACCTAAGACGGTGGAAAAAACCGTAAACCGATTACGACGAGATGACGCCTAAAGGTTCACAAGTAACCCCATTCCCTTGCTCTCAACCTTATTTGATGAAATTTTGCAAACACTCGTAGCGAATAGATATCGTGGGGCTAATTTCAAACTTGTGTTATTTCTTACACAATAGAGTGACACAATATTTGACAGCAACTTTTTCGTTTTTCTTATGCATCTTATGGATGGATGACTTTTTTTTAAATAAGTATAAGGAAAATTTGAAGTATGTTTAATGCATATGTCTATAGCATTGTGTTTTCTCTCTTCTTTGGCTACCAAGAAAAACAAATCAATGAAGAACAACATGAACCTTCATAATTTACAACAACTCTAACACCAGTCAATGAAGCAAAACACGAGAAACGAGAGATAAACCGAAGTCATTGAAGCACGACAGCAAGACCAAAGTCGCCAAAGTCTATGATTCATGGATATTCCGATGCATTTTTATCTAAAAGTGATTATTATATACAATTTGATTACGATTGTCATCGAGAATTTCAATACATACATGTTACAACGACATAATATTTGACACTAGCTTGATTGTTACAATGAAATAAATCTATCATAGGAAATTTGTCACACTACAAAAATTTATCGTAAGGAACTAGATTAAGCATGCCGTTAATGTATAGAAACCATGAAGATGTCAAATGACTAACATAAGCATTCCAAACATGCAGTTAAGAATTACTTTTTATTCCCAAAGGCACGTCCGTTTTCACTAGATGAATCATGTTGGAAATCAATGCAACTTACTTTTGATTATTGCGACGAAGTCTATGAATCAACTAGAGTGTATTGCCGAAGTCTGAGTTTGTAATCTATATTAGTGACCAAGGCTTCACTTTAAAATCTTTTTGAAGGAACTGGCAGTTTAACATTTGAGATGACATTTTAGTATTATCAGAGTGGAATACGGAACTCATATTATCCAATAACTATAAACCAGAGTGATCTGTCATACACGTATTTCATATCTATTGAATTTGCATTGGGTTCATAATACAATCGCAGTTCATAGCTATATTCGTTTGTGCTCCGTAATGAAAAATGATAAATTTGGTAACTTATTGCTAGATGCAAAAACTACACACATAACCATAATTAGGCGTTAAATATTAAACATACCAAACATATCTATTTAATATATTAAAGCACATGGATAAAGATCAAATAAAAAGACAAATATCCGTAAAAAGATAAAAAGATTTTTTTTTCAAAAAAAGTTCTCGAAAAATTCCTAAAAAATTCCACAAGATCGGGTATGATAGTGCATGAAAAAGTTGTGAAAAACTTTTTTCTAAAAGCGGATATTTTCGAAAAAATTATGAAAAAATCGTTTAAGCATTAAATCATTTTTTTTTTTTTTTTTGCATCGAAAATTGATTTTTGCAGAAACCTTAACTTTTGACTTTTTTCATCAAAATAACATTGCATCTAACTAAACAAGTTGAAAATTTTGTGCATCGAAATTTTTAGCGCATCAAAATTCGTTTTTTTGTGCATTAAAAAAGACGTATCAAAACTGAAAATAATAAAAAAATGTTTTCACAAAAGTTTTATACACCAAAATACCCGATCTTGTGGAATTTTTTTGGAATTTTTGAAGAATCTTTTTTAAAAAATAAATCTTTTTATTATTTTTACGGATATTTGTCTTTTTATTTTAAATTTACCCTAAAGCACATTATATTAAAGTAATCACGACAGTTAAAAAAAAATCATATTTTCAATAATATTACCATAAAATTGAGTCTAAGTTTAACATAACTCTCATCTTAAGTCACAATAATTCAAATTTCCCTATTAATATCGTTTCCCTAAAGGTTACTTTATTCTAAAAGCTTTGAAATAAAATATATTTTTTCATATTAATTAAAGAAAACGATTCTTAGATAGGGATTGAACATATAACTCGATCGGATAAACAAAGTATTGATGCCTTTCTTTCCTTTCTTGTTCTGGTGGAGAATAGAATCCTCCCCAAACAACAAAAAGAGATAAGACTTTTTAGGTTCTTGATCATCCTTCAAATAAACAAAAATGCAATTCATTTCATGTAATATCAGACTATATAATTTGCAACCTCGCGTGTTATTTATATATGAAAGGACATATTTAGAAGGATGTTAGTGTTTTATGTCCTGTCAAGTTATTATATTTTGTTGTAAAGCTTTACAAAACGATGTCATAGACCCACGACTGATATATCAATATTACGTTACGTGATCTCTAACATTTAATGAGAAGAATGGACTTTTATTGACGAGGCTAGGGGTAGGTGTTTGTTGGAAAGCTAATTTTCATTGTGATAAAAACATGGTTATAAATAACTATGATATACTATTATTCTTTCTCAAGTTGGAAATATTAAAATGATACACGGAATTTCTTGATACTAAAGGGAATAAAACAAGCTCGTAACGTGTAAACAAATTTTTTCAAGCAACATGTTATCCCTTGGTTTGGAGATTGTGCTTAGAAAGGAAATGGTAATTACTATTAGGTGACATTTGCTACCAAAATAATTACTATTAACAACTGCCCATTAAAATTAGAATGGACATTTGATTACTAAAATGAGTGACACATTCCCTTAAAGTTAATAACGTTAAGCAGAAGAGTGCAAGAATCGCTAATAAAATATATATTTATTTACTTCTAAATGAAAAGTCTATATATGGCCCCATAGGGTGTGTTCGAATTCGGGTCGGTCGGGTTGCCGGGTCTGGGGTGAATTCGGTGTCAAGAAAATAATATCGAACCCGACCTATTTCTGGTGGTTCAATTGGTCGGGTTATCAAATCGGTCGTCAAGTTAAGGTTCGTCAGTCCATTTATATAATTCTAGAATTTAATTTCTTAAATTTAGAATAAAGCGTTATGAATATAATGTCTATTGGTTTTAAAAGGTTATTATATTCAATACAGGTAAAGAATGCATTAATATATCAATTTATAGTTGGATTTCTACACATTTTAACTTTTGTAATGGTTTTGTTTTGTCAAGAATTATATGAATGAAAATGAATATAAAACCAAATATATGAAGCAATATATGTTCATGCACTAATTTGGGCCTTTCAATTAAATAAAGATTGGGAAAAGTTTAAAAAAATAAAAAATAAATAAATAAATAAAAAAAATTTAAGTCGGGTTAGTCGGGTCGACCCGAACCCAATTTTAAATATTTTGAACCCGATACACCTAGTTAATACTTTCGGGTTAATCGGTTGACAGATTGACTGGTGGATTTTGGACCCAGTAACAGACGAATATCCTTCCGTCGGGTTCGTCGGGAATCGGGAAATATGACACCCCTAGCCCCATATATACTTTGCACAAAAAGAAATAAAAGCACAAATATAAAGAAATAAACTTCAATTTCTAAACCATTACATTAGTCGATCATTCTTTCAAAGTCAGAAAATTAATATTAATTACATCAAATGATAAAAATATATATTGAACACCATATCGATCTGATGTATCCTCACACAAAGACCCAAGTTGATAAAACTACACACCGTATAAGTGGAAAAAAGTTTTCCAAAACTTGATCATCACCGGATTTAAATCGATAATAATCAACGTAAAAATCCGTTTAAAACTTGTATGTCGTAAATTCATACCATAATAGTGTGCTGATAAACCAAGATTAAAAAAAATAAAATAAAATAAAATAAATAAAATAAAAATCTAACCAATATTTTTACAAGCACAAATCAACAAAGAAGCACCAACTTTTTCTTGTTCTTTGTGACCCAAATTCTTCTCTTCAAGCCACAATCTGCTATCTAAACCACTTCTTGGTCTAAACAAGAACATGCCTGTCCTTGCTCTCGATTTCTTATATGAAGTCGACTCAAAAAACCAATCATGAACATCCCACATAAAATCCACAAGCTTTCCATCCAAAAAAACCGTTTGATTACCACGAAAATTCCATCTTAATCTCTTAACGTGTATCACATTTTTCTTGTCAATACAGACATTCAAACTCAATGAGTTTTTGATCCTTTCGTCGTCTGCCACACATGTGACTTTTATGTCATGCCATGTCCCTGTGTTGAAAAACTTAGCCTTGCTTGAATACTCCGAGTTTCCCAAAAACCTCTCGCTACGAGATACCATTGAACATTTTGCAAAAGTGTAATCCAAAGCAATCATCTTTAAGTCCAAGTTATCTTGAATGTCACCAATTAAAATCAGCTCAGAATTAACCAAAACTGCAACAAAATACCCTTTGACTGGCTCAGGCCCAATCTCATAGCTAGCTTTAGTGAGATCCCATATGATTTCAATCTTTGAGTCAAAAGGTTCAAGCTTTTTAGACCCTTTAATCTTTCTTAGACAAAAAGATTTACAAGACTTAGAATGGTGTTCATTGATGGAGATTGTGAAAGCAAAGTCAATATTGTGACTTGACCATGTGAGTGTAATGAACAAAAGCTTTTGTGTAGAGAGTTTAACTTTATAAAGGATTGATACTTCATCTTGTATTGAAGGAATTATTGATGGTGAGACATATATATTGTTTGAATTTCCAGAACAATATGAATCTGAAACCTTGATTGCATGTTCACTATAACATGTTGCTAAATTTCTCATCTTTAACCTCATATATCAAATACCAAAAAAAAAAGATATTCAACCCCAAATATTATCAATCCCCAAATTTCCAAAAAGAAAAAAAGTTATGGGATGAGAGAGAAAGGTTTACAAGAAACTTGGTTTGTCATCTTTTTAAGAAAACTACAAAGAAGATGACTGAATCTCTTTGTTATATAGACAACATAAGTACATGAAAAAGAGAGAGAAGGGTTAAGAAAATGTCTTGTTTGTCATGTTTAGAAGGAAGCAAACAAAGATTGATACCTATATTTCAGTGTATAGGTATAAAAAATTTGCAATATTCCTTGCCTAGGGTAAAAGAAATTGAAGAGCTTGAAGGTTATGGAATGATGTATTTTGTTATATGAAGTGTCTTATTCTATTGTAACTGAAAAACCAAAGCGAGAGGGGTGGGTTAATGGCCAGCACATCTGCATTAAATTAGGATTCCATTTTTCACTCTTTGTTTAAACTTGCAATAACTATCACCAAAACCAAAACTATTATTCTAGGAGTAAAATATTCCATAAGGGCCTTGTACACTATGTTTTAAAGTTGTACATTACTTTGGACTAAGTAACATATAGTTTGTGAAAATGACAAGTAGTTAATTACATGTGTGTTAATAAGTGAGAAGAATAGCCAATGGCAGATTGTTTTAATTGTAAAATTATTATTTAATAAAGAAGGTTAAATTAAGAGTGTACTAGTTTGACTTGTAGTGAAGTTTGACTTCTTGGATCTAAAAACTTGGTTGCTCAACGAACCTGAGATTAATGTGCCAAAAATAGGGAAAACCAGTAAAAGATTTTTTTTTTTTTTTTTTTTTTTTTTTTAATCTTCCAATAAATGATTTTATAAAATTGGTACATATAGGTTGTATATCATTTGATAACATTGATATTGAATGGTAGCAAGCAATATAGGTGACGGAAATAGACATCTATCATAACATTTTAAACATAAATCTATAAAGATAGAAAAAAATTGTTTTGTTGATACGTCAATACCTTATTTATAAATGTGTACTATTATTAATAAATATCTAGCAGATTATATTAAAACGCAAACTTTACTAAATACTCATAAAAAAGTACTCGGTATACACCAAAAGATTTTACATGCATTTGTGAGAATGGATATACATGCTCTCTCAAAATGGATTCCAATACCTTTTTTTTTTTTTTTTTTTTTTAACTTTGACCCGAGCTGACATTCTGGTACCGACTAATAACGACTACTCTTTTGAATAGCTCGGAGTCATCGCAGGTGAACCTCCAAGGCCAGAGATTAATGAAATTTGCTACAATCACACAAAATCATCCACAAAAGATATTCACACGCTGAGGTGGAAGCGGATGATTGGTTTTTTGTGAGAGTGGATCCCACAAAAAACCAATCATCTACTTCCACCTCAGATTTTTTTTTTTTTTTGTGAGAGTGGATCCCACAAAAAACAATCATCTACTTCCACCTCAGCGTGTGAATTTTTTTTGTGGATGTATCACTCCTCGAGATTAATTTTCTCCCCAAAGTTTGAACCCAAGACCTCCAAGGAGTCACCAACTTAAGAGACTGAATTCAAACTACTGGGTCATCTCATGTGGTTCATTTTAATAAATAAATAAATAAATAGTTTAACTTTTTTAATTTTTATATTTTTTTAATAATAATACTACTAAACATAAAGCACATAATATAAAATATAACGTTTAATAAGTTAAAAGTACTAACAAACATAAATACGGAAAATAAACTGATAAGAAAACTATCTTATACTATTAATAGGGGAACAAAAGGTGGTTCAAGAGAGGTAAAGTGCGGGCCAAGTGAGTTTGCATAATAACACCCATTTAGAGCTAAGGGTATGGTGGCATGTTGTTTGGCATGCCGTTTAGCCAAATTAACGCAACATCAGCATTTCACATTTTACATTCACATATAAAAAATACTCCTTCTATAGTGGTTCACACATTAGCATGTCGTTTCGCAGTTTTTGGGCCTCACCATTTTGTTTAGTTTTGTTTTTATTTTCAAACAAACTAAATTTTTATTCTTTCAAATTAAAATACAAATTACAATAAGAAAAATAAACAAAATATGAGTATGAATTACGAAAAATATGAAAATACATCAAATTATCAATAAACTAGTTTTCTTCTTGTTGTTGGTGTCATTACCAAAGATGATCCATAAGATCTCGTTGAAGATTTGCGTGTATTGTTTTATCACGCAATTCTTTGGGTTTGTTCCATTGCACTTCGCATCTCTCGAACCATTCTCGTTGTATATGTAGTTGCGGACTAATATACAATTCATTGAATTCACTTATCGCATACTTTTGATGTTTCAAAACCATTTTATGCAATATGATGCACGTGTACATGAGTCTTCGCAGCTTGTTCATAGTCCAAGCACGCGCCAGTTGTTGTATAATTCCCCAGTGTCCTTGGATGACCTCAAAGGCTCATTTAATACTTTTCGTTCATCTTCTTGTCGCCTTTTAAAGTGTCAATGTTTCTCGTCATCGTGCCACCGTAAATGATTTGACAAAAGTGGCCTATGTTGGATAAATTTTGTCCGCTAGATAATACCATTTTTCACACGTAACTCCATTTACTTCAAACGGAGCAATATGGGCTCTGTCTTCAAGAAGGTCGTCGAATAATGAACAATTATTTAAAACGTTAATATCATTATTCACACCCGCTACCCAAAAAATGCATACCAAATCCACAAATTCGTAAGAGGCAGCAACTTCGAGCATTATAGCTGGATGTTTTTTTATCACCTATGTGAAATTGACCGTGCAATGATTTCAGGCAGTTTTTTCACACCCAATGCATACAATCAATACTTCCAAGCATACCCGAAAACCCATGAAACCTCTCATGACAGTATATATTTTGAATGTCATTGTAGTTGGGTTTCTGAAAACCTATGGCATGTATAATCAACAATGCACTTAGTAAAATGATCTCGACAATCGCGTGTACAATGTTGACCCATTTGTAAATATTCATCAAATGCATCGGGTGTTGTGTCGTACGCCAATTGGCGTATGGCAGAAGAGCATTTTATAACTACACTAAAACCCATTAGACCCGTATAATCGGATCTGACTACAAAGAAATCAAAATGATCAGGAAGAGGATCGTGAGTTTCAATACCTTTTACTATTTTTAAAAACATATTACTGCTCATACGAAAGCGACGCCTAAAATAATACTCCGGATATTTTGGATTATCACCAAAATAGTCGTCTCACAAACGTTCTTCAACAACTTCACGTTCACGGTATATCGACGTACGAGTAAATGAAGTTTGAGCTTGAGTTTCCAACGGTTGGTGATAATGATAAACTTGCGTTATAAAGAAAATATCAGTATCATTATCAACATCGGAAAGTTAACATACTCTTCATCGGAATTCATTTTTGGTTTAGAGAATGTGTGTTGTGATAGAGAGAATTAAAGTGGAAACTAAGTAATTGTGTGTAAAATTGGTTGTCTATTTGGGTTTATGCAGAGTGGAAAAATGTAATAGTTTTTGTTTAAAAAATATGAGAAAACTAGTTGTTATATGGCTCAAGTAGTGAAAAAAGTTAAAAATTTTGTGCATTTGGCGAATGTGAGTCAGTCACATTTGAAACGGCGAGGGCGATGATGGGTGTGGTGGCGAGCAAATGGCGGTGCTATTTGCACCTCCACGTAGGAATGTCGAGCTCCCCAAGTGACAACATCCTTCCCTCTTAATATAGTATTCCATCCGTCCCATAATTATTGTCCACTGTTGACTTTTAAAATCTTTAGTTTTCAACTTTGAGCTTAAATATTTTTGTGTTATATATTTATTTAAGAAAAAATATACGAATAGATTGAGTTTTTAAATGGTATATTTTCATCAAATATTATATAGTATAATAAAAGATTTTAAGATTAAAATTGTAAAACAAAGACTTCAAAAGTTAACAATGAAAAATAATTATGAGATGTAGGTACTAGTATTAGCTCTCTATTTTTTGTGATGTATAATTGTATAGTGTACAATTTCAATTTTTCCATGTATGTTCCGTTTTTTTAGTTTAATAATAAATGAGTAAATTACACCGTTCGTCCTTGTGGTTTGCGTTGACCGCAGACGTTCGTTCTTTGACCAAAAAAATTGCACCGTTTGTCCTTAAGTGGGAAACGTTATGCGCCGTTCGTCCCTCCCACTAATGGGCCCCACTATCGCACTAACGGGCCCTACTAACGCTCGTTAAATCCTCTGCATGTGATACCCATGTGAGGGTATTTTAGTCTTTTTACTCTTTCTCTTTTTAATCCATCTTCTCCATTTATCATCACTTGCACCACCTCCATCCTTCAAAGTCAACTACCACTTATCCAACTAAAAATTCATAATCTATTCAGATTTCAAAATAATTCTTTCATATATCATTCATACTAATAGATTTAGACTATCAGCCAGCAACTGCTATCGTGCTTATTATGACACAACTGTGTATTAGGTCTACTCACCCAACCCAAACTCAGATCCACAAACACGCACGCACAACAGTAGCTCAAATCCAAACTCACCCAACCTATCACCACTCATCTTCCATATACCAAATCAAAAACCAGGAACACCAACAACCCCATCTCCATATCCAAAAACACTAATCATAATAAAAATTCATAACAAATCCAATCCAAATCATTATTAAATCTGTATCCATATCCCTTAAAGTCCAAAATTATCTATAAAAAAACGCAAATGATTTAACTGAGCAATCCAACGAAAAATATCTTTTTCTCAGATCCATATCATTACCTCAGATCTTTTCCTCATTGGTAATTAACAATTAAAACGAAAAAGAAGAGGAAGAATAATAGACTTATGACCGAATGAAAAATAACCCAAATCAAACAACATCAAATCCAAGAGTAATCTAAATCCATCGACAACCACTTTAACCACAACAACTCCAACCTAATGCTAAGCCCCGTCACCAACAGCTAACATCAAGAATCAAACAAATCCATTAATAACTACACCCTCTTCACCTCACGGATACAACATCGAACAAAATTAAATGACAAATGGATCTCAGTTTTTTGTTCATTTGTTGCATAGATCTTTAAAAGATCTTGTACTTTGAACATATTACATCATCGATCTTTGTGAAGAATCACTTCTTGTTTTAATATCCGAACACATTGAGAAATAATCAAAACAAATTTGTTTCAATTATTTCTTTCGATCGATGAGTCGAATTCAAAAAAGTAAACCTACCTTAGATCTATTCAAGATCTTGAAGCCTCTTTGGTATACTAAGCGAGCGATTCTGTCTATTTCGGTTCATATGATTAGTAATTGAGTTAGAACAAGAGAGTGTGTCTCGAAGTCCGAGTAGTAATAACGATTGTATTTGTGACAAGATAAACAAGAGATGAATGTTTGTGTGTTCGGATTTGAAGAAAAAGGGAAGATCGGATTTGGTTTGGGAGATATGTTACTTTACCAGTTAGAGGATATATGTGATGTTGGTTGCTACGTTTTAGAGGATATATGAGATGATTATAGGATTGGGGTTAAAATAAAGGAAAAAGACTAGAATGCCCTCATTTGGACTGACTTAACGAGCGTTAGTGGGCCCCGTTAGTGGGAGGGACGAACGGCGCATAACGTTTGCCACTTAAGGACAAACGGTGCAACTTTTTTGGTCAAAGGACGAACGTCTGCGGTCAACGCAAACCACAAGGACGAACGGTGTAATTTACTCATAATAAATAAAAACATGTTATTAAGTGCAAGAGAAAAAATTATTGCAAATTTATTGACATTGAATTGATTATAAATTAATGTTTAAATGTGGTTTTGTAGTTTTTAAAGTACTCATGATGTCGAAGTCTTACTTCGTATAAAACTTTTTAAACATTTGTACAATACAATATGGACTAATAACCTATTAAAGCACTATACTTGTCAAAAATCACAGTTCTGCGTAGCGAACTAAAAAAATAACTCTTTTAGACATTATGTTGACATTCTTGTCTTTCCTTAAGTATTATGACCATTTTACCCTTCCAAATTACATAAATGGTCCCTGTGGGTTTGCGAGAATTGCATCCATCGTCCCTTGGTTAAATTACATAAATGGGACCCGTCGTTTGGAAAAAATTGCGTCTATCGTCCCTTTTTTTTTGAAATTTTTGTTCCAATTTTTTTTTTCGAATTTATTTTTCTGAATTTGTTTCGAAATACTTTTTTTTGAAATATTTTTCCAAGATATTTTTTTTGAATTTTTTTTTTCGAAATACTTCTTTTTCGAAGTTTTAGTTCCAAACTTTTTTTTTTCGAAATACTTTTTTTTCATTTTTTTCTGAAATGTGTTTTTTTAGAATTTTTTTTTTGTGACACGCGAAAAAAATTTGAATTTTTTTTAAATATTTTTTAACAAAATTTTTGATAAAAAAATTCACGAATAAAAAAAATTTCTGAAATTTTTTTTTGAAATTTTTTTTAGAACCTTTTTTTGTGACATGCGAGTTTTATTTTATTTTTATTTTTTTTAAATTAAAACGTAGAGGGACCATTTATTTAATTTATCTTTGGGACAATCGATGCAATTTTTAAAAAATCAGGGTAAAATGGTCATCACAATTTTTTTTATCTTTACTACTCATGAAAACAAAAATGTCAACATTAATGTCTAAAAGAGTTATTTTTTTAGTTCGCTATGCAGAACTGTCATTTTTTTCAAGTATCTTAACTATATATAAAGCATTTAGGACTTTTATTTTTAGAAGTCTTAAAAATTTTAAGCTTACACACTTGCTATTATTAGTAATTTTTTAAATTAAAACTTTAAAAACACATTAATTGCACATTAAACTATGACATTAAATTGGATGCATGTTACAATAATAAAATATAACTAATATAATGAATTTAACTTGTTTAAATAGTTAAAATTAATAACTTTTTGAATTTGCATATATAATAATGGCATATTAATTCTTCATTCTCATAACATAAACACACAATTTCTAGAAACTATCATCTTTCAGTTCTAGAATTTGTTAAACAATATTCGGCAAAAAAACATAAAATCAGAAAATCGTTAAGCACAATTCGCCTCCGAACCGCTGCTTTGCGCGGGTACCATGCTATAGTGCTTTAATAGGTTATTAGCCCATACAATATTAATGTGTATCTTTTTTCAAGCCATCCTATTAAATTCTTCATTGTAAATTATCGAGATTGGAATGTATAAAGTAAACTAGCCGGGTACCCGCGCGTTGCAGTGGCGGGCGGCGGGTACCCGTGTGATTATATTTTTTTGCGAAAATAAGGTTTTTTCGATGCATTTCTTTTAAATAACGAAAAAAAAAATAAATAAAAAAAAAATAAAAAAAAAATGTCCAATAGAGGTTATTAATTAAAAATTAGTTTGCTTTCTTACTTACGCATTTAGTAACATAGCAGTAACTCGCTGCGATCGCGGTGACGACCGATTTGGCGGTACTCTGCGCTCTTTGGTTTTGAGGCGAGCAAATGTTGTTCGGTTACACATTTTTTTTAACAATAACCGTACAAATGAATAAATGATACCAGATCAACTAATTATATTTTAAGCTCACTATGTAGTCACACACGAATAACAAAATCACAAAACTAATATTATATATTTCAGCTCATTTCTGTTATTCATTTTGGATCGAAAAATTAGGTATCAAAATTTCAGCCCAATTAATAATTAAGTCCAAACCACAAGTATGATATAACATGTGCATTAATGTGGTGTTTTCTTTTTTTAATATGTGCATTAATATGTTGTATACTATGCTTATTTGGTTATAAGTCTGAAAATGATGTGCTTTCAAGTGTTGTACATCATGCTCAATTTGTTACAAGTCTGAAAGTCTGAAAATTTATTAGGAGAGAGATGCATCCGTGTATTATAAGTAGTAGAGATAATAAACAATTTACCAAGCAAGTTAAGGATTTCAAATCAATAAGCTGTCAAATGGAATGGTTCAGTTTCAGAACAAACGTCAAGTACATTGATTTGTTAGTAACAAGTTTCGCCCAGTCATTTAACGTTCTAAGAAAAGAACTATGTCTATATATGAATACACCCTAGACCCTACACACGTTATTTCCATCTTCTTGGCCTATACCCTCGGCCAGAACATGTACATGCAGGTCGATATGCGTACCATCTAAAACATTACAAGTAAAACAGTACAAATGGTTTGTAAGAGAAGATCAATCAATCATCTATACTTTCATTTTTGGTAACTTTATTTTATCTACAGTCATTATCTTTAAAATCTTTTATAATGGTAACCGTGTAATGAGAACTTGAAAGTTTGGATTAGTCTTGCGAGATATAAAAAGGTATACTTTAGATATGTACGTAATGGCAAATATATACATATATCAAGTAGAATGATAGGTTTGTCTGGGACGTTACTTATTTTCACACAAAAAAACATTCAATTAAAGTAATCTTTGAATTCACTAGAAAGAAAGAAACAAAATCAATTTGATAAGAAACATGGCTGCTTTAGACTAGCAAAATGCTAGGAAGAGCACAGGTCGAGCTGAGTGGATGCGCTGGTTTAAAAGCCAATAAAACCGAACAACATATCAAAAACTTTCCATCTACTCATACGCCAAAAAAAGAAAAGTGATCAACGTCTCACATTTGCATGTATCAAGTCCAGAGTGTAGTCTTTTGGCGTTGAAGATGGTTTCATTACAGAAACATAAATAGGTATTTGGACTACCGTATCAGACGCTACTTTCTGGTTCTTAGCGAGTGTCATATTTTTTGAGATGTTTACAATCTCCTGGTTATTGTTGAATTGCAGATAGGTGGTGTATAAGAAAAGTTCAATCACGGACAATGAAGAGATACGAAGGTTCATGATACCTTTTCCTCTTAGTATGCATCAAAATAATTGTCCGCGATTGAACTTTTCAAATACACCTTTGCAATCTAAGTATGCATCAAAATAATTGTCCGTGATTGAACTTTTCTTATGCACCACAATTTGTGCATTACAGTTTCTTATACACCGTTTGACTTCCCCCGGCACTCGACGTCACCACCGACTTCCGGGACAAGGTCTCGAATCAGGGCCGAATAGATGGGTGAGATTTTTTAGATCAATTGGGTCCTCCGCGTCCCGTTTAGGGTATTTTTTTTCAAAACCTCTCACGCATGAACATACGCAAAGTTTCTCCCACCAAAGCATTGACTAAAATTGATCTTTGCATTCTCGATATGATCACTCTCATTTTCCCTGCTTCTACATTGTAAATGTTTGTAAATCGTCGAACTTTTAGCAATCACCTTTAAACACCTCCATTTCCCCAAGAACATATTTTTAGTACGAGGATTACGTTTTGTAGGCGTGTTGAAATCCTCTGTTATTACAAATAATTTCTAAAAATGTTATTCGTTTTCTCTAAGCTTTGATAATAACAAAACATAAAAACATTCTACGTAAAAGTTTATGTAAATAAAGATTTTAGTCGTAAAACTCTATCTCGACACCATAATCACTAAAGTTATGAATAGTGAGCATTAAACATTATAAATGATCAAAGAAATATATCTACACAAATGTGAGACAAACATTTTATACAAAGTTTACTTTACAAATTATTTTCTAATTTTAATAAATTTTTTAAATCAAAATAAATAATTTGAATTTCAAAAATCTGGTTTTTCTTCCCCCAAATAATCATTTCACCAAATTTTAACTTCCTCACAAAAGGACAAAAAATGGAGCGTGGGACGGTACCCTTTTAGTTTAAATATTTAAGGGTACCGTCCCTATTTAAAAGTATCGTCCACCCGTTGGACGTCCAGATTTTCCTGGCCTATAAATACCAGCTCAAATCTCACATTTTCATCAAGCTTTTTCCACTAAATTTTTCAGTCATCATTTCACACATCCTAGTTTCATTTCTTTGATCATAATCTTAGTTTAATCACATTCATTAATGATCCAATTCTTCTTCCATTACAAGTGCAAGTGAATAACACTTACATTGATCAAGTTATCTAGAGTCTTAGTGTAGTTAGATCATAAGTAACACTGGTTACTTCCTTGTCGTATTTTAGCATACATCAAGATCATCATCTCCATTCTTGTGTAGTTGTGTTATTGGGTAGATTGAGTTAATTGTGAGGATATTGTAAGTTGTGTAGCTTGTAAGTTGTTTGGGTAGATTGTGTCAAGATCGGGTGGATCTTGTGTGTTGTATAGCTGGTGTGTTAATTGTGTCAAGATCGGGAGGATCTTGTGAGTCGTGTAGTGTGATCGTGTTTATCATTTAGTAGATTGTTTCTAGCTAAGATTAGAACTCGACATCTAGCTTAGTCTCAGAAATTGGATAAGCAACGTGTACGGTTTTCTTCGCCTGAAGGGAGTTTGTTGATATAGTTAAGTGAACTCTCGAGTTGTACTCGAGGAGTGGATTAGGGCGAAGAGGAGCTTCGTTATCGAACCACTATAAATCACGGTGTTACCCTTCTAACTCTTTACTTTTACTTTACTTTCATTATTTCGTAGTTAATAGTTGATATAGTTATTGTGTTGAGTGCTCATATTGTTATCGATTGATTTCACATAACATAGAATCAAAAAAAGTTTCCAAAAATGTATTATTTTAAACGAAAAATTGGTAAAACTATTCAACTCCCCTTCTAGTTTTCCACATCCTCCATAATCTGGTTCCAAAACGCTTCGTTGGAACGTTCATTTCTGATCTTGGCGTTCTGGAAACCTTCCACCCAAGTCTTGGCTAGCAAATTTTCTTCATCGTGTGTCCAATAGGTATTCGCTCGTGTCTGTTTTTCCACGCCATCCTTGTCGACCGCGTCCAAATTCACCATGGGTGGGTTTTTTGCTTTTGACGGTTTCACGAATTTTTTCCCTTTACGTTGTGCATCATGTGTGTCTTGTGATGGGGATTGTGGTACTTTGAATTATGATTATGATGGTTGTGATTCAAAGAATTGTGGTTGAGATTGAAAAACTGTTGTTGTGATGATTATGGTTGAAAGAATTGTTGTGGTGTATTTTTTGGATATTGGAAATTTTGGAATCCTTGTGGTTGGTTTTGATGATACGCAAGTTGCAGTTGATAACTTTGGTCGGGTGTCATTTTCGTACCAAACGGTGGAATCGTTTGCGAAGAAGAATTTGAGTTTTATGACGATGGGGTAGATGGATTCGAAGAAGTCGAGCATTGTTTTGGGTTAGAGTTGAGAAGATAAGTAAAATATCCGTCGTTTGAACTTTGAGATATATATTTTTTTTGTTCGTTGAGGTATTGAAAGTAATGTTTTTTTTATAGAGAATTGTGTGAAAATTGTTGTTAAAATGGTGTGTTATTTACAGTGTCTAAAGTGGGTTTAATTAAAAAAAAGAAGGTAAATGGGTACATTTTTAACAAGGTGCAACGGTTGGATTATAGATAAAGTGGTTTGTCCTTTTTTGCTACGTTCGAACGGCGAACACCAAACGGCGAGCTCACGGAGAGCAGCCCTGGTGTCATGGCATGCAAGTGGCGAACGACCACGTAGGAACGGCGAGAGCAAGATTTCATGATACCGTTTGCTCTAAGGTACTAATTCTCATCATCCGTTTAGCTAGATCTAACGACGAATATTTTATATCTTAAACACTTACAAGAGCATTTTGGTCCATTATAAAATACAATTTGTTTTCAACGTCTCTTTTTATCCCCTCAATTTTGACACACACTTAACGAGTGTTCTTCCTCAATCTCTCTCATCTCCCCCAAATATCAAACTCTAATCTAAAATTCAATTAATCAAATTAATCATTAACAATCATCATATTTATAAGTTATAATATTCAATTCGATCAAATTCATCATCATGTCCATTCATCATTTTGGTCCGCTCTTTGTCGCCAAAATGATATACCACCACTTTTGTCGTCATTGCCGTAATCACAACTATTATATCTATGTACATACAAAAAAGAGTAAGATCTAATGAATTATGATTTTTTTTCGATGAAAATGTAAAAATATATTACTCTAAATCAATATGTAAGACTTACAACATCATCTTGATGATTCTGATACTTAGACTCACAGTTTGTTTCACTCCAATCTAAACTTCTGTGACAAAACTGTGTCTTCTTCTTTATCTTATCCCAAACACCCTCTGCAAATTTACATTTGAAGAATAAATGCCTTAGAAAATCAAGCTCACTATTTCAAAAAGCACATAACATACTTTTATTTGGATACCACTTCATAAGCTTGTCTTTAGTCATCAATTTTTCTTTCACTGCCATTCATAATACAAAAACATGTCAAGGAATGCAATTACAAAAACAAACTAGCTCAGTTTACTATTGTATAATTGGCTTTGATATCCTTCCAAACTTGACCCACATAAATTTTCATCATTCTTCCACCACTAGTACACCAATAAGTAGCATCTTCCATACTATAATTTAACTAAGAAACGGGGTAGTTCATTTGTTTAATTAGTTATTGAATTGATGACAAACTTTGTAAAAGAGAGTAAGATCAGTTTAGTGTGATTTATGAAGTTTATGTATGAAAGTTATTGTGATCCCATAGTTAAAAACTGATGCTTGAAGGTTGAGGAATCGAAGCAAAGGAGTATGTGGTTTGTGAGGTTGCGAAGCTATTACCGCTTCCCGAGCTTTTGTTGTTGAACCCTTTTGTTAAAGCCGATTACATAGCACGATAATACGTTATTTTAAGTGTTTTGTGGAAAACTAGAAGGGGGGTTGAATAGTTTTATCGATTAAAACTTCGTTTTAAACTATTTAGATCGACTTATGTCAATCTATTAGATATGTATGTTGGATGTTGATAGATAAGTATGTAAATACGTAATGCAAAGGTAAATAGTAAGAAACATAAAACCGCGACACGAGTGTTTATAGTGGTTCGGCTACAAGGACACCTTCCTTGCCTACTCCACTCCCCGAGTCACCTACTCGAGAGTTCGTAAGCACTACACAACACAAACTCCTTGTGGCAGAGAAGCCTTCACAACGTCGCCTACTCTTTATCCGGTACAAGGCTAGACACCGGGTTCTTCCACGAGGTAGAACCAAACCTATCACAACGTCGCCTACACTTTATCCGGCACAAGGCTAGATACCGAGTTCCATTACAAAGGAGGAACTACTACCTAATACTACACAACACCTATCCCAAAGGAGACCCACTCCTTATTACAACATCATCAAGGATATCAATATTCTTTAACTGAAACTAACTATCTTGTACATCGATACACCTTATCGATTGTACACTTTTGGCATCTTTCACTAATGCCTTTGAGACAACTCTTTGGCACCCTTCGCTAATGCCTTTGACATGAACCTTTGGCTCCTTTCACTAATGCCTTTGACTCGAACCTTCGGCACCTTTCACTAATGCGTTCGATACAGACCTTTGGCACCTTTCACTAATGCCTTCGACTTGACCCTTTTGGCATCTTTCACCTATGCATTCAACACAACACTTCTAAGGAGGTAGAAAGAACTATCAACAACAGAACTTTCGTAGTATTGATGATGACGAAGCTTGGCAACTCATGGACTTGAGCTTGCTCGACTTCAAGATGTGGTGATCTCGCCTTTAAGAGGAACCTATAGAATCACACAAACACAAAACTGCATAGAAAGATCCTTTGGATCTGCGGTTAGAGAGTTTACAATACTAAGATAAAGTATGTGTGAAAGGGCTGAGTTAAAAAGAAGAAATGGCTCACTACTTATAGGCAAAAACCTCTACTGTTCCCCGGATCCCACGGATCCCTTGCTTGAGGGATCCGTCCAGTGTAATCCTGGGGATCCTCCAGACGCTCCTCCCTATTTGGGTTATGGGTCATGGATCATGGGTCATGGGTTATGGACTTTGGGTTATGGGTACCCAAATAGATACAATGTATCTAGACATTGAATCATGGGTCATGGTTTAGGTCCATGGGTCATGGATAATACCCAACATGACTTCATGCATGATGTCATGCAATGGGTCATGGGTTATTTATCAAGCTCCATGGGTATGGGTCATGGATTTTGGGTTTTACCCAACTACATTTAATGTATCTAGTTAATGGGTCAAGTACTTAGATTTTTACCCATTACAATATATACTTAGTATGTATATATATACCCATTATGTAAACACTAGTTGTTATACATATGCATTTCTATAAAATGTAAACACTATTACTTGTTTAGTATTTTATATGAAAATGTAAGTGTGTTAATAAACTATTGGCTTAAACCATTTACATATTTTATTAGTTTCGTTAAAATGATTTTACGTTTGTTATCGACAAAACATTAGAAGATCGTAAAATATAAATAAACGTTTTTACGGCTTATTTGTATTAACAATCTCCCATTTTTTGTTGATGACAAAACATAAGATTATTTTAAGGCAAAACTAAAATTTATAAAAGTTTTAATTGGAGTTTTTTACTCTCTTCTCCCTTTATTTGTCGAAACAAAAAGAGCGTCGAAAAGAAACTAACACATTGTTTGAAGAAAAAAATGTGAAAGTAAAAATATGAAAAATAGATTGTAAGAGAAGAGAAGAATTCTCGTCTTAGCTCCCCCTTGACGAGTGCTTCCCTTTGTTTGAGGGCGTCAAGTAATTAGGAAGACTAAGTGAGGGTTTTGTCTTTTCGACGACCATGCTCCCCCTTGACAACTACTCCTCTAAGAGGAGGACGTCAAGTAGTAATGTTATCCTATGTGAAAGTATTGCAAGCGTTTTTGTAGTGTTTTTCTTTGACAAGAAGCTCCCTCTAGCTAAGGGTGTCAAATTCTTCATGTGTATATTGAAAATCTACAAAACAAAGGTTAGAAAATAAGTATATGATGCATAATTTCCTGCAAATAAGACTCAAATTAGTAAGAAAAATTGTTTATTTTGCATGGATCCCACGGTTCCTCCCTGCGAGGGATCCGTCTAAGCCAAAGTGAGGGATTCGTAACCTGCATTCTCAATTCAGCAATGTGGATGTAAATGTAATGTTAACATCAAAATGAGTTATGTATTAAGGCACCAAACATATTCTCAAGACAATATGACATATAACATGTAATTTCATTCAATAAAAATACGAGAAATGATATACATATCTCTAAACTAAGAGAATGACAAAAATATGTAATTACGATTCCTAATCAATCTAAGTTAAGCTTAAGACTAGAATACCACTTGAATCCCTAGGCTCAAGGAAGTTTAGGTTTGTTGACCTCGTTGAAACGTTCAAGGAGGTGATAGAACATGAAACGTAGCTCGTCACGAACTTCATGTACCAAACCTTCAACATGTTGATAATGATAACAATCTTTGTCATGGCTAGGGAATGGTGGTGGTAGGAAAGGAGTGGCTTGAGATGGAAGGTAGGGCTGAGGTTCTATAAAAGGAGAAGGGTTTTGTGGAGGTAGCTTTGATGAAGTTGGAGGTGGTTCAACTAAGGATGCTTGTGGTGGTAGAGAGGTATCTACTTCCATGTGATCCGGTTGTTGGTTCCTCATAATCCAAAATGGACTATTTGAGGGTGACGGAGAAAAGGATATCGGTGCTAGTGTTGTTTTAACACCATGATTTTGTTGTTGCGCTATTCTCTCAATTGAGGAGAATGTTGGCAATGGTGGAGGATGAGATGGCCTAGAAGGCAAGTCCTCTAAATTGTTGAGGTGTGGAGATGAAAGTGGAGTGGTGAATAATATGGCTCTAGACACTAAGGGTGATGGGTTTAGTGGAAATAGGGGTGTTTGGTTTAGGAGGTATAGTAGTGTTTGGCAACGGTAGTTTTATGGGAACAATCCTTTTGGGGATTGGTTTGATTGGTTGAGTTGGTTGAGGGGAAATCCTAGAGCCTGTGGATTTAACGTGTGATGATTCGGTTGAAAAAATTTTGTGAACAACCCGAGCAAGTTTCTTGGGTGGTCCTTTGGTGGATGAGTTAGCACTAGGAGCTTTCCTCATGATGAAGTGATAAATGGATAGTCAAATAGAGGATTTTAGTTGTTGAGAATGATGTTATGAATGGTGACTTAGAGGTACTAACAAAAGGAGTTTATAAAGGAAAGGAATTGGTAAGTGAATTCACAGCTTAAACTACTAAGATCCTTCAAAATGCAATGATTTGCATGCACAAGAGTCAACTTCATAGTTTCACTGATTAAGGAAGTCAATTAAGAAAATATGGAGTGTTCAAGTTAGAAAGAGAAGCTTGAAGTGATTGTTTTAGCCAGGATTAGATGAATTTGTGCAGCCGGTTCCCTCCAATGAGGGATCCGTCTAGGCTAAGCCTAGGGATCCCGCTCTCAGCAGCCACGAGAAGAGGAAAAATGATGTTTTGTAAGGTCTAGTACCTATACATCTTGAGTGTTTTAGTCTTCTCAGGTGTCTTAAATGAAGAGGGACTTAAATGATCAAGTGAAATGAGTGAGGATAGCTAATGATTGTCTTTTATGGAAAGAAATGGGACTTTATGAGCACCAATGGGTGATCAAGGATGACATTAAGATTTTTGAGAGTGTCAAGTGGAGTTAAATGATCCTAGAGATCAGATGGTAGCTCAAAACAAATTTGGAAAATTTCTTAAAATTCATGATAAATGAAAAACTCGTTTTTGGCCTATTTTGGGGTAAGAATGACTAAAATCAATTTGCTAAAATTGAGAGAAATATCAAACTAGGTGTTTGGAGATGTGAGGAACAATGTGTGAGTATTGGAGTGGAAATATGGTGAGTTTTGGTGATGTGATAAATCAAAAACACCTTGAATGTGATCCTAAGTTAAATATGAGTGAGTGTGAGACCTACTCAGCTTGAGGAAGACTTGGGTGATCCTAAAGAATCATGTTTAGCTAGTATGATATGGTCTAGAGGAATGGTTTGATGTGTAGAGGTCTTCAAACCCACTTCTGTCTGTCCGGATCCCACGGATCCCTTAATGGAGGGATCCGGCTAGTTCAAAAAGAGGGATCTTGTTAGTGCAGATCAGTAGCTTTACAGTTAGTGTGCAGATTTTGCACTAGATGATGCATACTAATAATACAAGTTTTTACTTTAAACAAACATCAAAGTAGGTAGATATCACACACAATAATAAGATAAAGGCGAGTAATTATGATAACAACCAAGCATAAAGGTAACAAAGTAAGTCTTGCACAATCATAAGCGTACAATGTTAAATGATCATAAAGTAACTAAAATAATCATAAAGACAGGCAAAATTGTCTCTTTCGTCAATCTCTTCCCTTCTTATTTCCCAAATTCATGAGGTAGTGAGTTAGGCATTTGATCATCCCCCTTATTTGCTTGAATTCTTCAGACTCATTTGGAAGAGTGGGAAGTTGCTCATAGTAAGTCATGGGGTCGATTTGGAAGTTAGCAATGGGGTTGACTTCTTCTTCATCTTCGTCCGAAGAGTCCGAGAGAGCACGAGGCCTTTTTCCATTGTTCATGAGCCTTTTAGAAGGTTGTTTGGTAAGTGGTACCATAACATGGTTGCCAAGAAAATGATCATCGTTGATAGGAGAAGGTTACATTGCACTAACATACTCACGGAGTCGTGTTAGGAGCATACCATAGGGAAGTACCATGTTGTTGACTTTGAACACACCTACCATTCTTTTCACCATGTAATAGGCAAGGTTGAATGGTCTTTAGTGGATGAGGAAATAGATCATTTGGACAAGACACGCATTGGGGTGGTCTTTGTTCCCGACCAAACAAATGATATTTTCTCTAAGGATTTCTTCCCAGTTTTTGTAAATGGGAATTATCTCGGAGAGTTCCATTTGAAAGGGATCACGGTATATAAGTTCTTTGTTGCAGTTGAGACGAGATTGGTCGGCTCTTATTTTGAAGATGGTGTCTCGAACAACTACGGGGTCATCGAGAGGAGTGTGATAGATTGGTTTGGGGTCTAGTGAAAAGGATTGAGCGGATATTGCCCAATCTTGGGAATACATACAAATTCCTTCACATGGAATGCGAAGAATTTGTGCAAAGGTGTTGAGGGGTAAGGTAATGCTTTGGTTGTTAACAATAAAAGCGATCGATATGCTTTCATCATTGTTTCGAATGATCCTAACACTTTTGTAAAACTCAAAGATAAAAACCGAACAAATTTGTTCATCAATATCTAAGAGACAATCAAAGTTAATTGCCGAGGAGACTTGACGAATGTCGGTGTTTTCAAAGAAACATTCCTTAACTACACGACCTTCGTGGATAAGTCGTTTTTCAAGCTTTTTGAAGATTTTTCAGTTGGTTTTAGGAAGCTCTTCTTTTCGATAGAAAACAAATACTCCAATTAGCTAAAATTTGTCAAGATGGGTTTATGGTTTTGATTTGTATTAACAATGTTATTTTGAAAAACCTTTAGTTATATAGAACCCTTTTGTAATTAATTTTTTCAATACCTAATTTCTTCAATTGGTGATCAATTGAATCTTAATTGAAAAGTCTAAAACCATAAACCCTAGGATGAAGATGATGATGAATAGAACATATGAGTGTAATTACTTACAATGATGTTCAAGAATGAGATGCTTGAGAATATGAAGCCCTATAGAGATGGAAGAAGAAGTTAGGTCATTTTTCTGTTTGTGGGGAGAGGGAAAATGGATTATTTTGGGTTTGAAAAGCGTATTGATGATTTCTGTGACACGGTTCCCCCGGATCCCTTGTTTTAGGGATCCGTCTAGTACAACTTGTGGGATCCGGCTTCTGTAGGAAGAAATATATCTGGATTTATTCTTTTTACTTGTGATAAGTTATACAATAACTTATTTTGAAAACGAACTTGTAGAATGAGGTTCCTATTTGAATAGATGTTTGGCCAATGTGTTTTGATGGTTAATTGATTTTAGATAAGTTAACCATCAAAGATCTATTTTGCGAGAACGGCGTAGATTTGATGATTTTTAGTATAATTGAGAGTAACAAAGAGGAATACTATTCCCGATGATGAGTAAATAAGGAAAGTGGTGAAGAGAGACTTTTTAGATACTTTATGACTATTGAAGTTAACATCCTAATCATGTGTTCATATAGTTTTATAAAACAATATTTAAAAGCATGGTTTTTGTCATAGGAGAAAGACACATATCATCACCATATTCATATAAGCATACTATAAATAAAGATTAGCTAGTTTGTAGGTAAGTGAACATACCTCTAACCTCTTGGTATGGTTTTTAGAGACCATATACCCGAAATACTTCATGAGCTTTTAAGGTGATCCATTGTACTTAGTAGAAGTAGATTGTGATTACTTTAGGGTTCTTCCTTGAGTTTTGACTTCATTTTTCTTTAGATAGAAATGAAGACTTTGGAAGAGTCCTAGCAAGAAGATTTCTTAAAGAAGAATTGTTAGAATAATCTACAACTATCCAACATAAAATAAAAAATTCATTTTAAAAGATTTCCTTCTTTGTAGTTTTCAATCATACACGGATCGTATCAAGTTTTTATAGTACAACATACTCTAAGAAACTTGGTAATGAAGCTCTGGTACCAATTGTGGAAAACTAGAAGGGGGGTTGAATAATTTTACCGATTAAAACTTTGTTTTAAACTATTTAGATCGACTTATGCCAATCTATTAGATGTGTATGCTGGATGTTGATAGATAAGTATGTAAATACATAATGCAAAGGTAAAGAGAAAGAAACACAAAACCACGACACGAGTGTTTATAGTGGTTCAACTATAAGGACACCTTCCTTGCCCTGCTCCACTCCCCGAGTCACCTACTCGAGAGTTCGTAAGCACTACACAACACAAACTACTTGTGGCGGAGAAGCCTTCACAACGTCGCCTACTCTCTATCCGGTACAAGTCTAGACATCGGGTTCTTCCACGAGGTAGAACCAAACCTATCACAACGTCGCCTACAATTTATCCGGTACAAGGTTAGATACCGAGTTACATTACAAAGGAGGAACTACTACTTAACACTACACAACACCTATCCCAAAGGAGACCCACTCCATATTACAACATCATCAAGGATATCAATATCCTTTAACTCAAACTAACTATCTTGTACATCGATACACCTTATCGACTGTACACCCTTGGCACCTTTCACTAATGCCTTTGACACAGCTCTTTGGCACCCTTCGCTAATGCCTTTGACACGAACCTTCAGCACCTTCCACTAATGCCTTTGACTCGAACCTTCGGCACCTTTCACTAATGCCTTCGATACAGACCTTTGGCACCTTTCACTAATGCCTTCGACTTGACCCTTTTGGCATCTTTCACCTATGCCTTCAACACAACACTTCTAAAGAGGAAGAAAGAACTATCAACAAGAGAACTTCAGTAGTCTTGATGATGACGAAGCTTGGCAACTCATGGACTTGAGCTTGCTCGACTTCAAGAGGTGGTGATCTCGACTTTAAGAAGAACCTAGAGAATCACATAAACAAAAAACTATATAGAAAGATCCTTTGGATCTGAGGTTAGAGAGTTTACAATACTAAGAGAAAGTATATGTGAAAGGGGTGAGTTACAATGAAGAAATGGCTCACTATTTATAGGCAAAAACCTCAAGCAAGGGATCCCCAGGTTATGGGTTATGGACTTTGGGTTATGGGTACCCAAATAGATGCAATATATCTAGACACCCAAATAGATACAATGTATCTAGACATTGAATCATGGGTCATGGTTTAGGTCCATGGGTCATGGATAATACCCAACATGACTTCATGCATGATGTCATGCAATGGGTCATGGTTTATGGATCAAGCTCCATGGGTATGGGTCATGGATTTTGGGTTTTACCAAACTACATTCAATGTATCTAGTTAATGGGTCAAGTACTTAGATTTTTACCCATTACAATATATTACAATATATATATATATATATATATATATATATATATATATATATATATATATATATATATATATATATATATATATATATATACCCATTATGTAAACACTAGTTGTTATACATATGCATTTCTATAAAATGTAAACACTATTACTTGTTTAGTGTTTTATATGAAAATGTAAGTGTGTTAGTAAACTATTGGCTCAAACCATTTACGTATTTTATTAGTTTCGTCAAAATGATTTTACGTTTGTTATCGACAAAATACTAGAAGATCGTAAAATATAAATAAATATTTTTACGGTTTATTTGTATTAACATGTATTATTATGTGAAAATTTGGTGTATATAGTTGTCAAATAAAGTAACTGCAAAAGTTAATATACATCATTTCATATGTCTAATCAAATGAAATATATTTGTTGAATAAACAAGCTTTAGGAGATTAATCATAGCGCATCGTAGCTATTGTAAATGAGTAATCATAGCTTTCGTTGCGTCAGTTTAACAATTATTGGAAGCGACAAGTATATCATAAGCTTACTTATTGCGGCTCATAATGATTTTATATGAAAAATATACCTGTTAGTTGAGTCAAATAAGTTCGAGCAATTTTTTTTTTTTGAGAAGTATGACACAACTTCTTGTCTATATAGTTGAGAAACATGGGTTATTTTCAGTTTAGTTCATAAAGTAACAGATCAATTTAAGTTGATAATATGGACTATAATGTAGTCGTTTTGTAAGTGCTTGCTTTTGTTATTATTACTAGTATGATCTCTATGCAAGGTTCAATTGTTGTATTCAAAGTCATTTATATTTACTTTAGAATTGATAGACTAGTAACACGACGTTTAAAGGAATCGAATGGTTGTTCAAAACTAATTATAACTACAATTATGGAAATTGTCATTGGAATTTTCAATGGTGTTTCATTTATGTTTGTTTCTTTTACCAAGGTAACTTCGACTCTTGAATATACGTTTAGTGCAAAAATAATGTTTTTGATTTACTATGATATCTTGTAGGGTATCTTACCTTCAAGTATTTATTCACCATTTGATAAACAATGTGTGAAGTTCAGTCTAAAGCTCTTGAACGCAATTTCCTGCAAAGCTTAATATGGGTAATACACCTACAACCAGAAATATCTAAGGTATTTTTCCTAAGGATGTACGTCACCAGATTTGACAATATTTCTTGTTGAAACCAGCGTAAGTTATATCCATTAAAATATGAACAGAATTTTTTTGATATGCTTAAACGGAAACATTATTCCACTTATGTTATGTATATTATTCCATGTATGAGTGATTGAGGCTTCTTCTATTGTGGATGAGTATTTACATATGATGCAAAAAGATGAGAAAAGGTTGACTTCTTTTGTCGAAAAGATGAAAGTTTTGAAGTTAGAATTATAAGTTGGACTCCCAACATTGTAGTTAAGAATCCATTTGTCACAAAGAACAAGAAACGTGAAAAACAATGTATTAAGGGTGGAAGAGAGAAGTTAATGGAGCAAAGTATGTTATTGGAAATCACCTAAAGATAAAAAGGGACTAGGTTTTATAGAAAGTGAAACATCGACTAGTAAAACCAAAGAAGTAAAATTTGCAACATCTGTTAAAAATGCTGTAACAGATACCATGGATCCAACGGATCCCTCTAAAATGGATTTGTGTAGTATAAACAAAGGGATCCATGGGTCTGTAACAACAGAACATATTTCAGCGACTTCTACTTCTTTGAGAACGGACTTTGTCATTGTAACCAAGAAAAATTCACCTAATGTTTCTATTAAGAACTTAGACCAAAATGTAACACCCCTAAAACAGCGCATCAGAAATGATATCATTGGGGTGCTACTTCATGAATCACAACACACAGTACAGAGAACGGACTACCTGATCCATTTAAGAAAATACATTGATTTAAATAATAAAAGTTTACATCATAGTTAAGTTTTGTAATACATGGCCCATTAATAAGTTTTCTCAATAAAAAATATCATAGTTGTGTGAAAACACTTTTGGTAAATGTCTATGACCATTTGTCATGCCATCCCTCTAAATAATCAAGCACCTGTAGTTAAACACGTGAGCAAACATGCTAAAAAGGGTCAGCTTACGCTGGTGAGTTTATAGGTTTAATATAAATCAGTAAAGTGGACCATAAGTTTAAGCATATGAACATTACAATAAGCAAATAAGCTATAGATAAGCTAATAAGTTAAAAAGAAGCACTTTTCCAAATTGAGCCAAAACTGATGTTTTTCATAGATATTTAATCCCTTTATTTCTTTAGGTTGAAAAATACATAACAAGCTATAAAAATTTTATATAAGCCGAAAATCATGTAAATAAGCTCTAGCTTATTTTGTGCGTTCTAGTTAATGTTTTATGGAGCCAAATTTACTACACAAGCATACTGACACAATTTTCTTTAGTATGTTACACATGTGTCAAACCATATTATGAACTAGAAACAATTTGTAGTTTTTAAAGTCTAACATAATTACACATAAGCCAAACATATTCAAGATTTGTAACATAGGAATTTAAGAAACACAAGGGTTGTGAGTTTACAAGATCCTTACAATGACTTATGTATGTGGTCGATTAAAAAGAACCTAAGAATACCAAGAATTCCAATTTGCTTCCAACAAACCCAAGAACTAATCCCAAACTTGATCTAAACACTAATTGAAATGTTGTTTTTGTAAAGTTTGAATGAAAAATGTGTGTGTGTGTATGTGTGTGTGTGTGTCCCATTGGTTCGAATGGTTTAAAGGAAGTAAGAGGGAAAACAACTTAGTGGATTATGTCCTTGTCAATTAAACTAACAAATGCAAACATGTGAATTTAAAATAAAGGTGGTGTGATTTGGGCGGCAAAAAGGAGATTGGGGGGGGGAGGGATTATTTTGAAACGTTTTCGTGTATTCCGTGTGCCGTTTGAGGTTAAATGTAGTCGTGATGTTCAGGTTTGGCGTTTTAGAGCAATAAGCATAGAATGCGTTTTTAAGTGTGTTTTTATAAAAATAATATAAAAACATTATTGTTAATAATATATTTATTTGACGTAAACCATACTTAATGTAGTGTCGGTACTCATGCGGGCTCGTTTTTCAGAGAAAGCGAGATAATTTCTCGTTTTTGAGTTTAAATAGTCCGTAAACGTTAGAAAATTAATATTTTATATTTGTGAGAAAATAAATAGTCTGAAAAATTACCGTTTGTCACACAAAACCCTGCACTAAAACATGATCACAGATTAGTAAGGAATAAAGCTAAAATACAACCATCTCGAGCAAGACCTAAAACACCTCAAACAAGGAGAGCAAACACCGTATATCCTAAAAGCAACTATAACAACCAAGTAGGTTGCAACTATAAACCACCAAATTAGTACCAAACACCTAACTATGGGAGTTGGGGATCATATCCACAATATCAATTCATAAACCCAATGAACAGAATGTTTAACAAATGGACCCATAATACATTAGGGATCAAACTCTTAAGTTATTTTTTATACTTAGGTGTTCTTAAAGGTTGACTTGGAACCGGACGAGTGGATCAAAGATAGTGGAAGCACAAGGCACATGACCGGAAACAAAAGCTTTTTTTCATCTTACCAAGCATACGACGGAGTTAATGTTATATTTAGTAGTAGCAAGAGTAAAATCATTGACAAAGGTACGATCTCTCATAACTCTCACACTATTAATGATGTTAATCACGTAGATAAATTAAACTTTAATTTACTAAGTATAAGGCAAAGATGTGATAAAAAGTGTAAAGTAGTATTTGATGAAAACGGTAGTGAAATACTTAAAGATGGCATTACCATTGGTCGAGGGATTAGGAAAATGGTCTTTACGTAATAAAAATTAGTAATTCACCAAAAGAAAAACTTTTCTTGACTTCTAAAGATGATACTTCGACGCTTTGGCATGGAAGAGTGGGTCACGCCAATATGCGACTTATACAATCGCTATCATCAAAATAATTAGTTAGAACTTACCTAAACTAAAATTTGATCAACATTTCTGTGATGCTTGTAAAATAGGAAAACAAGTCCATGCTAGTCATAAGGCTAAAAAAATTGTTTCAACTACTAAGTGTTTAGAACTTTTGAATATGCACTTGTTTGGTCCATCGGCTATCCAAAGTTACGCTGGAAATTTTGATACCTTGGTTATAGTCGATGACTACTCAAGATACACATGGACTAAATTTTTAAGAAATAAAGATGATGCTTTCGAACATTTTAGAATTGTTAGCCTTAATAGTTTTTATAAGAAGTGATGGTCATTCATGTTTAGGAACTTTGTAACGTGTGTTAGATATAGTGATAGAATAGTCAACGGGCTCGTGGATTAGGCTAAGCTAAATGGGTATTAGTTTAGTTAAGCTAGCATTGAATAAGTTCATTTAACCCAATCCAATCCAAGCCCATCCACGAGGCCCATGGAAAGCCTTTTAGGGCATCTAGTGCTTGTACTATATAAACCCCTCAAAGTCTCATTTGAGGGGTGTGCTTGAAAGTGTGTGTGTGTATGTTTTCTTTGGAATATACAACATTTTGTGTTCATCTCTCTCTACACATACACGGTTTTATAACATCAAGTCACCATCTTTCTCTTAATCTTTCCTTCTTTATTTCTACGCATAGTTTGTGTTTGTGTTTCATGGTCTACGCGTAAAGTGGTAAACGTGGTACTTGTGTGATAAGGTTGAGATATTTAAGGTCCTACAATTGGTATCAATCGCCTAACAATGGTTTAGGAGTGTTTGTGTTCATTTTTTGGTTAAAGCTTTTCAAAAAAGTTGCGTTTTTTATATAGAACGAGACGTTTTGTCATAAAGTTTTGATTTTTACGTGGTATTAAGCTTAAAGTTGTAGACTTTATTGATCTTTAAGTGTTTTGAAAGTAGTTTGTGCAAAAGAAATCGATTGGAAACGTGTTTTTGGTGAAAAATTCGTGTTTTTGCAAAACTGGGCTGTTTTTACGCGTAAGCATCTTTTGGTCAAAACCCTCTTCTTACGCTTAAGAAAGTCAAAACCCTAGTTTTTTACGCATAACTTTTTGGTGAACCATCTTCGTGCAACAACGGTTACTCAGTGCTTCCCTCACTTGGATAAGTGTGTGGAACACTTCGACTTGTAGATATCTTTTACGCTGCGGACAGTGTAAAGGATTTTGGTTTTAAACTTAAGTTTACGCATAAGCATAAACGCTTACGAGTAACACTCTACGCATAAGTTAACACTTACGCGTAAGGTTGCTACGACTAAGCATTTTTTCTACGCATAAGCTTACGCTTAAGCCTAAAGGTTACGCGTAAGATACTGTTTACGTATAAGAATCCTACGCATAAGCACTAATTTCTACGCTTAAGAACAGTTTACGTAAGTTTTTGAGCAAAACTTCAAACGGCTATAACTTTTGAACCGTAACTCTGTTTTCAGCGTTCTACCCATCAAAACGACCGTGAGAACGAGGAGAATGACACACCGAATGAACTTAGGTCAACCTTCAAGTCCTAAAAACGCTCCGAACAGAAGTTATTGAGGTTTTTAAGTTTTTAGAGCAAATTTTCAATACAACAACCGAGTTTAATCTTCATCAAACACAACTCCTTTATTGTTGAATAGATCCTACATCAACTTTATCATCAAATACCTTCATCAATGGCAACTCAACAAGACATTCATGCAGCCGGTGCCGAAAACCGTCCTCCTATGTTGGAAAAAGGTGGTTTTCTTCAATGGACAAGTCGTATGCTTCGCTACATCAAGACCAAACCTAATGGAAAACTGATGATTCAATCCATTACGAATGGATCCTTCAAGCCTCGACAAGTCCAAGAACCTGGAAATCCTAATGCAACTCCTCCCGTCCCACCGTCTTTTCGTACTCAAGATGAATCGAATACATGAAGAGGATAAGAAGCAAGTCGAAGCAGATGACATGGCAATTCACATTGTACAACCGGTTTACCAAGAGAGATCTTTGTTGCTGTAGACAGTTGTGAAACTGCTTTCGATATGTGGGAACGTGTTAGACGGCTATGTTATGGAACCGAAATTGGTAAACAAGATATGGAGAACAAGCTGCTAACTGAATGGGAGAGGTTTACATCTACTCCAGGAGAATCCATTGAATCCTACTATGGAAGGTTTTGCACTTTGATGAACGAGCTGATCAAAAACAAGTTGGCACCCGTAACTATCGTGACCAATATCAAATTTCTCAACAATCTTCCAGAAGAATGGGGACGATATGTCACTATTGTCAGCCAAACAAAAGACTTACATCAAGTGAACTTTGATCAACTCAACGATTTTCTGAAACAAAACCAAGCTGAAGTGAATGAAGTCAGGAAAGAAAGATTGGCAAAGAATCATGATCCATTGGCACTTATTGCAAAGACTCAAACTCCAGTGAATACACAACAACAAGCTTCATCATCTTCCACTAACAACAACTTGCAGCAATACATTCCACAACCACAAGCTGTTTTCCCTCCTCAACAACACTTCTATCCACAAGAACAACAAGTCATTCAACAACAACAGTATCAACAATACCAAGAACAAGGAATCACTGATCTTGAAATTGAACAAGAAGAGGCTTTGTCAAATGCATTTGCATTTTTGGGTAAAGCATTCAGAAGTCGCTATTCCACACCAACTAACAACAACCAAAGGATTTTATCAAACACTCGCAATGCAAATTGCAGCCAAATGGGGTGTGAATATGGGTAATCAAGGACAAATGGTTGGAGTTATTAGGAATCAGCAGGTATATGCTACTGGATTTCGCATGGGTAATCAGCGGTTCCGTGATCGTGGTAATCATGGGTAATATTGGAAATCAGATGGACGAATGTTGGGAATAGAGCAGTGGGTAATCGAATGGGAATGTTGCAGCACCGTTGGAATTATGGAAATATGAATCAGGGTAATCAGGTTAAGTGTTATAACTGTCAAGGAGTGGGTCACATGGCATGGAATTTTCCAACTAAGCCGAAAAAGAAGGATCTTGCGTATCTTCAGAAAGCTATCATGTTGGTACAAAAGGAACAATCTGGACTTCAATTGAGTGCTGAGGAACATGACTTTATGGCTATTATGGATGATTTGGAAGACCTCGAGGAAATCAATGCGAACTGCATCTTCATGGCAAATCTTCAGGAGACTAAGTACGACACTGACTCTGACGCACCTCCTGTCTATGACACCAATGCAGTATCTGAGGTACCAATCATTGATCCATGCTATAACAATGTCATATTTGATGTGTTTACTCATGACGACCAACATTCTGTGACGCCAAAGACCTACTTATGATACATACATGGACAATCCGAGTTGTAGCAATACTAACTCCGAAACTCCATATGTGGATCCTAGTGGAGGCCGTGTGGCACAAAATACTGAGACTGATGAGGAAACACGTGCTTATGTTGAAGCATTAATCAATAATCGTGGCATTGAAATCGAGAAAGTTAAAACGGTCAATCGCTGGTTAAGGCCGCGAATGCTAAATTGACCGCCGAGCTTGAGAGTTACAAGGAGAACGCAAAAGCTTTTGAATTTCACAAAAACAAAGAGTCAGAATTAGAAATTGGTTATCGAGATTCCGTTTTAAGAGAACAACAATTGCAAATCAAGTATAACACACTTGATGTGAATTTGAACTTGAAAATAAAATCTTTAAACAAGGAAATTTCTGCTCTAAATGACCAACTTTCTAAACAAAAAGCACTGTTTTCTGATCTTGAAAAAGAGAAGAAACAGTTGATTGCTGATTTTTCAAAACGAGAAGATTCTCTTCTTGATGAAATTCTTGATAAAAATGAGAAGATAAAAAATTTGGAAAATTTGCTTGTTACAACGGGTCATTCAGCCAAATCAACCAATATGCTGATTAATCAAGTTAATCCGTATTATCATACTACTCAAAAATGGCTCTTGGTAACACACCTCCTTTTTTCCTCAAGAAAGCTCAGAAAGAATGGAATGTGTTGAACAATGGAAAACCTTTGCATGAACCCATAATTGTTCATGATTCTCTTGAAACGTTAGAACTATCTGAGGAGAGTAGATCAAAAATTAAACAAAATCATTCGGAAATCAAACCAATTGATTATAACAAATGGAACAAAATTAATGGTATTTCTTTTGTTTCTCAAAAAGAACAATCAAAGTTTTCCATAACACCCAGTGTTTCAAACAGTGTGTCAACACCAGTTTCAAAACCAGTTGCAACTCCTGTAGTTGTCTCAAAATATCTTTCGAAAATCGAACAAATGTCTTCAAACAATCCTTTTAACACAAGTGATGCTAGAAGTATTTTAGACGATGTTAAAACTAGAATTGGGAGACTTCAAGAGAATGTCAAATCTAAAACCAATATTACAACTAACATCTGGTTTTCTAGTTTTGATGATGAAAATAAAAGTTTTTGAAATCGAAATTGCCCCTCACCTGAATAACATCAACTCAAGGGTAATTCATTTTGAACAAGCATTTTTGAAAGAAACAGGTGACTTTGCCAAGGACCATAAATCCCTGGTAAAGCAAGCTAATGAAAGTGTTGAACACATCAAAGTTTTGGAAAATTTAAATTATTCTGTCTTCGAAGATGTTCTGACTACTGATATTATGTCCATTATTTTACAAACATATTCAGTTGAAGATCATGAAAGACTCCAGTCTGAGACCTCCGAAATTGTTTCAAAATATGAAAAAGCTCTTGAAAACTTGAAAAAGAAAATGTATCATATTTTAAACAACTTGATCGAAAAACCGAGGAATGCAAGTATGACAAACTGTCGTATGAGCGTGCCTACAATGACATGAATGTGAAAAATGATCTTTTGAGGGCTCAGATGGAATGTCAAAAAGGAAAGGCAGTGGATACTAAGATTACAAAACCATTGACTGAGGAAAAAGCAAATGTTCCCAAACCGGTTTTCAAACCAAAAATGTCTGTTTCTATGCCTCCTCCAAAAGTCAATGAGAAAAATGATTTATCAAAACCAATCATTCCACCTGCCTTGCCTAAACCAAATGGTGAAAAAAGGAAAAGCGGTTATAGAGAAACCAAAAGTTTTAGCACCTGGCCTTTTTAAGATGAGTACCACTAATGCGTCTGCCTCCACATCTAAAACATATGGAACAAACGACATAACTTTAGAAAAGCACTCTAAAGAGACTAGGATAGTTGAAACCACTTCTCTAGATAAAAATGTGAATCCTAATGAGTGTGCCTTACCTTCTACAGGACTAGGAAGCACCTCTAAGAGCAGCAGACTAAAGCCTAAGAGCAATACAAGGAACAATAGAGTCTCGCCTGCCTCTAAGAGTAGTAGCTTAAATAAAGAGAAGAAAGAAGAAGAACACCCTAGGAATATACCGCTTTGTAATAAGAAAGACATTTCATCTGAATGTAATGAACCTACGAAATCTGCTAAGTTTAATAAACCTGTTGAATCTGTTTGTTTAACTTGCAAGAAATCTTTAACTAATGTTCATGATGATTGTGTTTCTAAGAATGAGATTGTTAAGCCTGTTCAGAAGAACGTTCCTAAAAGAACTTATGCTAAACAAGTAGGAAGACTAATTGCAAGACTTAGGCTTTACACTACCGATAGGAAGCATAGCGTTTACTTTAGGGATGACATTTGGAAACCTACGGGTAGAACTTTCACACTCCAGAATGGTAGAATGAGTGAAGAACCTGCTTTCCCGGTAGATAACTTCTATGAGTGTGATCAGGATTTTACCTCTAACCCAAAGGAACCAAAATCAAAATGGTTTCCAAAATCTTCTTCTTCTGTTATTGGCAGGTTATCGAAATATGTCTTTGGATCGTCGACTCGGGTTGCTCTAAGCAAATAACCGAAAATCTGAAGCTGCTGATCAACTTCGTCTGGAAACTCATGGGAACTGTACGTTTCAGAAATGATCATGTAGCAGCTATCATGGGTTATGGAGATCTACCTTTTGGAAATTATTTGATCACTCGGGTTTACTATGTCGAAGGGTTGGGACACGATTTGTTTTCAGTCGGGCAGTTCTGTGATGCAGATTTAGAGGTTGCTTTTAGGAAAAATGCTTGCTTCGTTAGAAATTTAGATGGCACTAATCTCTTAACTGGGAATCGTGATACAAACTTGTATGCTATCGACATAAACCAAATGGCCTCTTCATCACCAATATGTCTTATGACACGAGCATCTGGAACAAAGTCCTGGTTGTGGCACAGACGATTATCTCATCTCAATTTCGTCACCATCAACAAACTTGCCAAAGACAACATCGTCAACGGACTCCCAAAGTTCAAATACACCAACGATCACTTATGTCCATCATGTGAACAAGGAAAAAGCAAAAGAGCATCATATAAACCCAAATCCGTACCTAGTTCGGAAGCAAAGTTACATACGTTGCACATGGACTTATGTGGCCCAATGAGAGTTGAAAGCATTAACGGGAAAAAGTATATTCTTGTTATCGTCGATGATTATTCAAGATATACATGGGTTAGGTTCCTGAGATCAAAAGACGAAGCACCATGCATCATCATCACCTTTCTGAAACGTATTCAAGTACTTCTTCAAACTCCATAAGGGTTGTAAGAACAGCATAACGGCACTGATTCACAAATCAGGAGTTAAGAACTTATTTTGAAGATGTTGGAATCACACATCATACATCAGTTGTTAGAACTCCACAGCAGAATGGGGTAGTTGAAAGAAGAAATCGAACTCTTGTGGAAGCTGCTCGCACAATGCTAATCTATTCTAGTGCACCGTTATTTCTATGGGTTGATGCAGTTGCCACTGCTTGTTTCACTCAGAACCGATCCCTAATCCATCCAAGATTCAATAAAACACCATATGAACTAGTGAACAACAGAAAACCTGATATCTCTTACTTTCACGTGTTTGGCGCTTTGTGTTATCCGACAAACGACAGAGAAGATCTAGGAAAACTGAAAGCTAAAGGTGATATTGGAATCTTCATTGGATATTCAGATAACTCGAGGGCATTCAGGGTGTATAACAGAAGAACTAGCATGATCATGGAGACGATGAATGTGAATTTTGACGAACTTTCACAAATGGCTTCTAAGAGACTCGCTCTAGAACCCGCACTAAACCCGCAGACTTCTGGACACATCAGTTCAGGACTCGTACCACAAAGAGCTCCATCAACTTTTGCTGACACACCTCATGAACAAGAATGGGAGAAATTCTTTGAGTTAATGTTCGATGAATACTATGGTGGAACTTCGACAAATGCATCAAACCATCATTCCGCTGCACCCGCTCAACGTCATCTACCACCACCAACAGAAGATGCATCTACCACGGTCGAAACCAATGCACCAACTCCATCAACATCATCTACATCTACTCCAGAAACTCCAATTCTAGAAACAATTTTACCAGCAGTTGATGAGCAAAACTAAAACATATCATTTCAAGAAGAACCTACTCAAAACCAGAACGATGCAACGTTAGATGAAGAATTATTTGAAAACCCGTTTGCTACGGAATCAGCTGAATCATCTTCAAGCTTACGAGAACCATCTAACTCGCACTCGTATAATCTACGGTATCCTTCTTCTCTGAAGTGGACTAAAGACCATCCGCTTGAACAAGTTATTGGTGAACCGTCAAGGCCAATTCGCACAAGACGCCAACTTGACACCGACATTGGACTTATGCATTTACCTTTGCTCAATTAGCAATATAGAGCCAAAGAACATTCGCGAGGCAATGGCGGAACCCGCATGGATAGAAGCAATGCAGGATGAACTTCTCCAATACCGTCTACATGACTCTTGGGATATGGTTCCAAGACCAATTGACATTCGAGTCATTGATCTCAAATGGTTATGGAAGAACAAAAGGGATGAAGAGATGATTGTTATTCGCAACAAAGCTCGTCTTGTGGCCAAAGGATACGTAAAAGAGGAAGGGATAGATTTGAGGAGTCATTCGCGCCAGTAGCTAGACTTGAGGCGTCAGATTTTCTTAGCCTATGTACTCACAAAACATCACGGTTTATCGATGGACATTAAGACCGCGCTCTTGAATGGAACTCGAAAGAAGAAGTGTACGTGAGTCACCGTAAGGCTTCATAGACATGGAACATCCGACTACGCCTACAAACTCAAAAGGCAATCTATGGATTAAAGCAAGCTCCAGAGCGCGGGTATGACGAACCTGTCTTCTTTCCATATCCAAAACAATTTCACCAAAGGAACGGTTGATCCTACCTTGTTTACACAAAAATACAAAAACGACATTTTGATTGTTCAGATTTACATGGACGACATCATTTTTGGGTCCACTAATCCGAATCTTTCAAAACATTTTGAAAATCTCATGAAAAGCAAATTTGAAATGTCCATGATGGGGGAACTAAAATTCTTTCTTGGTTTACAAATACATCAATCCCCACGTGGAATTTTTATAAATCAAGCTAAATATACAACTGAGATTTTGAAAAATCATGGTATGGATAATTGTGACTCTGTTGGCACACCAATGGTAACATCACCAAAAATTGGTGCCGATTTGTTTGGGAAACCTATCGATCCGAAGAAATATCGGAGCATGATTGGTTCTCTCATGTACCTTACTGCTAGTCGACCCGATATTCATTTTGCTGTTTGCTTATTAGCACGGTTTCAGGCAAAGCCCACCGAACTGCACCTCAAAGAGGTTAAAAGGATCTTTCGGTACCTGAAGACATCCATTCACAAGGGTCTTTGGTATCCGAAGGAATCCAGATTTGATTTAATTGCCTTTTCAGATGCGGACCACGCAGGTGATCAAGTTACAGCAAAAAGTACATCCGGAGGAGCACAATTTTTGGGTGTAAAGATAGTAAGCTGGTCTTCAAAGAAACAAGATTGTATCTGACTTTCAATCGCCGAAGCCGAGTATGTGTCTCTATCTGCGTGTTGTGCTCAAGTTCTATGGATGAGAACACAACTCACAGATTATGGCTTTACTTTAGATAAAATACCTATGTATTGTGACTCGAAAAGTGCCATAGCCATATCGTGCAATCCTGTTCATCACTCAAAGACTAAGCATATCAGAGTCCACTATCACTTCATAAAAGAACATGTGGAAGAAGGTACTGTTGAATTATTCTTCGTGAAGACAGATTACCAACTCGCCGATCTATTTACTAAAGCCCTTCCAAAAGAACGGTTTGACGATTTAGTTCGACGAATTGGAATGCGAAGCCTAACCTGAAAATGATTTTCCAAAAAGCTTCTTGAAAATGATTTTCTTGAAAATGATTTTCCAAAAAGCTTCGCCGTAAATATTTTTGAAAAACAAAATACAAAATTTAAAAAAAAAACCAAAAATATTCTTCTCACGACATGTCTCTCGTATAATCGATATTCTGTACATTTCTAGAAATGTCATTCAACAATGATACGGGCATGTACAGATGCTTGAGCGAGAGTTCTTTTAATGTTTTCCAAAACATGTCGTTTCTCAAAATTTCTTAAAATATGGCTTTCGTATACTTCAGTACGAAACCCGGACAAAAATGATGACTTTTGATTATCATCAGATCAAAACTCGTGTTTTCAAAGAAAAAATCAAGTGTACGCTTCAGTGCACTACATTTAAACTGGTGAGAAATAATCATCATCTTGAGCACCTTTTCAAGATTGTTCAAAAAGATTTTCAAAATCTTTCAAATATTTTGTGCTCAAGATAACTCCCTCTAAAACCCTTTAATTGATTATGCTTTATTAAAGGGGGAGTATAAAACAAAAATGTTCCAAATTCATGCTTAAATCAAATCCGTTTGTCTTCCTAAAAGATTCTAAAAATGTTGTTTAATCCGTTGATATAAAAAATATCACGAATATGCTATTTTTGAGGGGGAGAAGACGTGATTAAAATGTGATCAAAAAGTTTAATGATCGGTGTTTGAATCTCAAAATGAGCTCGACTCAGACGGAACAAATGAATTGACGGGAATCAAAGTCAGTAAATGTACCATTTCGAGAAACTCGTGATAGACATGCACTTTCATGGGTCTAACCTCCTTCTCAAGGAGTGTTTACATCTTCAAGTTAGTTATTAGAGCTAGTTGTCACCTAAAAACTGACAATGGAACTCTCTAACTAAGCAACGTAACTGTGTCGTGGGGAATTGTCTATCATGAGCCGATCAATTCAAAAAGTGCGAACTCTACCCTCTATGTGCAGATTTATGTCAAAACTTATAAGCACATGTAAAGGGGGAGTGTTTCTAAAAATATAAAACTCTTAGAGTGTTCCAAACATGTGTTCAATCATAAACACTTTGAGAGATTTTCAAGAAAAATGGTTTTATGGCAACAATAGGACAGTCATGGAGTTATAAGGTGACTAAGGATAGGAATATTCGTCCTATGATCCGCCAGAGCCGGAGGGATCTACCCAAGGACACCACCAATAGTTAGTATTAGAAGTCCTTAGGTATGATTGAAAAAAGGAGTAATGTGAGAAAGGAGAAAGAAGGGGTTGAAGAATTAAAAATAAATGTAATGAAAAAGGGTGAAAAGAAATAGCCCTCCATACTCAACCTTAGGGCGTAAAACCGGTTCAATTCATCTGCATCGGTTGTCACTTAGATGACGCTGGTATTGAAGACAAAGACGTCATGGACCCGGTGACGCACTGCACTAAACCTTCTAGCCACTCAATTCCTCTTAAAAGGATTTGTTTCATTCTCACTGGGAACCCTACATAATCTATCGACTTTCTCTTAGAGATTGTTGATATTGAAGAAGGAGTACCTCTCCCTAGTCTCTCGCCAGAAAACCAAAATGCACTAATTGAGTCTAGAGCCACGAGATTCATCAAAAGATCTCATAGGAACACTTGACATGACATCGCTTGTTGTTCATCAATAAGGACACAAGTGATATATGATAGAGTCCTACGCATCTTAGCATCTGCCGAACATTTATGAGAAGTTTCACATCTATGATCTTCAGTGATTGAATGGAAACTCCTGCTAGGGTCAACATCAAACAGCCCCGAGAAGCGTGTCACTTCGGTAATTCTTCGTGGATTACGCTTAGTGTGTCTCAAACGGTCTACAGTCAGGGGTGATGCTTCGTGTACCTCAACGACTCATCCGAACTATAGGTGTACTTCGGTATATCGCGTTATCTCACTTGTGGGACTCCGCTCAGAATGGCCTTTGTAAGAATTAGAGACGTGTTTTCACACTATGCCGTTAACACCCTCGAAATTCAAACTTGTAAGTGCCGGAATCCGCTTATTTCTAACCTGTTTTTATGTTTTCTTCTTATGGAAGCTCCGGAGCGGATTGATCGTACAGACTCTCCACATGCTCATACCAACAACACATGAAAGTTCTCATCAAAATCAAAGGCTACTCAAAGTTAAAGATGATTCTACGTCAATGTCAATGAATCTACAAAGTTTAAAGACTCGAGAACTACATCATTGGTAACCAAAAGACAAATAGAAGTATGAGCATGGTGGAGAAAGACGTGGAGACACCAAACCAACGAAGTTGACAACGGCAGACAACCACATTAATTGATCACAAAGCATGAAGGAACAAAGAATCAAGACTATTATATATCTACACGCAAAGTTCAAGCTCAAGGAAAGTAAAGATCTTATCAAGTGGAGCATCTTTTGAATGACCACCCCTTAGGGGGAGATTGTTAGCCTTAATAGTTTTTATTAGAAGTGATGGTCATTCACGTTTAGGAACTTTGTAACGTGTGTTAGATATAGTGATAGAATAGTCAACGGGCTCGTGGATTGGGCTAAGCTAAATGGGTATTAGTTTAGTTAAGCTAGCCTTGAATAAGTTCATTTAACCCAATCCAATCCAAGCCCATCCACGAGGCCCATGGAAAGCCTTTTAAGGCATCTAGTGCTTGTACTATATAAACCCCTCAAAGTCTCATTTGAGGGGTGTGCTTGAAAGTGTGTGTGTGTGTGTTTTCTTTGGAATATACAACATCTTGTGTTCATCTCTCTCTCTACACATACACGGTTTTATAACATCAAGTCACCATCTTTCTCTTAATCTTTCCTTCTTTATTTCTACGCATAGTTTGTGTTTGTGTTTCGTGGTCTACGCATAAAGTGGTAAACGTGGTATTTGTGTGATAAGGTTGAGATATTTAAGGTCCTACAAGAATTTTAAGTAAGAAAAATCAAATTCAACAAGGTTGTCCCACTATGTGAATCCGTACGGATCATGGTTCAAAATTTGATAATAAAGTGCAATTTGGAGCTTTTTGTGACGCCAATGGCATTACTCATAATTTCTCGGCTCCTCGTACTCCACAATCAAATGGGGTTGTTGAAAGGAAAAATAGAAATTTTCAATAAATGAGTTCAACCATGCTTAATGAACAATCTATCCCTCAAAATTTTGGGTCTAATGTCGTCGATACGTTAAGTTATATTCTTAATAGAATCTTACTTCAACAATTTATAGGTAAAACACCTTGCGAATTATATAGGGGTAGAAAACCTTCATTACAACACTTTAAAGTATTTGAAAGTAAATGTTTTATTTTGTATACTAAAGACTATATAACAAAATTTGACCCAAAATCATACGAATGAGTATTATTAGGATATTCACCTAATAGCAAAGCCTATATTGTACTAATTAAAGAAACCATGGTTTTCGAGTAATCGTTAAACATAAAATTTAAGTATGTCCCCCTCCTCCTAAAACATCACCTTTAAGAGATGATGACATAATTGAAAACCAATTCCTAGAAAACCAATCAAACATAGAAGTCGTTAAGGAAGAATAACCATTAACAGATAACCCAGTAAATATTAGAGAATCTAAAAATCATCCACTTGAAAAAGTTATTGGTAAATAAAATGAAAGAACACTTTCTAAATCCCAAAACGAAAGTAATTTCGTTTGCTTCGTATCTTCTCTTGGACCTAAAAATAGTAAAGAATCTATAAATGATGAAAGTTGGGCCTTAACTATGCAATAAGAACTTAACCAACTAATAAAAAATGATGTTTGGGACTTAGTTTCACCGCCTAAAAGTCAAAAACTAATTCACGTGGAAATAAATTAGACAAAAATGATATTGTTTCTAGAAACAAAACGAGTTTGGTAGCACAAGGATATAACCAACAAGAGGGCATAGATTATGATGAGACATTCACCCCGGTTGATAGATTGAAATCCATACGGATACTTCTCACGTATACTTATGCTAACAACTTTAAACTTTTTCAAATAGAAGTTAAAAGTGCATTCTTAAATGGTTTTATAAATGATGAAGTATATGTTAGCCTTGATAGAAAGTGATGGTCATTGACGATTAGGAACTTTGTAATGTGTCTTAGATTTATGTAATAGTCTAGGTTAGTTGGATCGTGGTCTAAGCTAATATGTTAGAATCTATGTTGGTTAGTCATTGAATATCTAAACACCCTCAGCTTTTCGAGTCTGTCAGCCAATCAACTGGAGGTTAAAATAGGAGCACCAATCAGGCTTTTGAGAAACCTTAACTTGGTTGGAGGATTATGTAATGGTACAAGAATGATATTCACATAATTATTTACGAAACTCATCGAGGCACAGATCATCACATGCACAAGAGTGGGACAAAAGAGTTTATTCCAAGGATTTTCTTGATAAACAAAGACCCAAAACTGGCATTTATTTTCAGAATAAAACTGTTTTGGTGAAACTTTGTTAAGCGATGATGGTCAACAAAAGTCATGGCCAATCTCTGAAAAAAATAGGCATATACTTACCTTAACCCATATTTGGCCATGGGCAGCTATATGTTGCTTTATCTAGGGCAACATCACTACAAGGGCTAAAAATCCTTATCGGACAGCAAGAAAACAAGCCCCAAAATACAACCAAGAATATAATATATATAGAGATTTCTTGAAGAAAAATAAATAAACACAGGTAAATTTCACACATTCCAATATTGAGAATCGTAACTTTCACGCTAATTGCTTTATTAATCAATAATCATTTCTAAATGACAATATGTTTTGCATTAGGATGTCAGCAACTACTAACTTGGAGATCACTAACATCTCAATAGAAATGTAAGTATACAGCAACAACTCAGAGATTTTTGACATAGCAAAGTACTATACTATTTTATTTCATCTTATTTTGGTTATACTAATTTTGCTCCATTTTAACTAAACATATATACGAAACCGAAATTATGAGATATTTATTGACGACATCCCAAAGACTCCGCCGCAAAGCGCATCAGCCTAATCCTCATTTTTTACATTCAAAAGATATGTTTACTCAATCAATATGGTGAAATGTAAAACTCGTCTTCATACCCTTTATAATTTTTTTTCTTCAATTCAACTTCATATTATCCTTTTCCAAATAAGCCAAATTGGACGCAAAGTTTGATATTCCCTCGTCCCACAAATATTATATAACATAAACAAAATATTTAAATGTATTTTCACTGGTATAATTATCATCAAATATTATATAACATAAACAAAATATTTAAGGTCAAAGTTGACAAGAAAATTTCAAAAGTCAAAATTGGACATTTAATATGGTACACATGGAGTAATTCTTTAGCTTTTCTTACAATCATAACAACCTATTATGAGACTCCGACATCGCCGTTACATCCCTCATATCTGAGACTCTGTCTTCGCCAGAGACGTAACCACCACCACCACGACTGGACTCCGTTCAATCTGGTAATTGTTCTACGCTCCATTATTGACTAGCACACGTCGCTGGATCGAGGTTTTGTGATTTTTTAGGACAATGGAGCTGGTGACGCCGACATGGCTGGTGGTAGGCCAGCAGTCGATGGTTGTGACTCAGTGGTTTCCAGCAGTCGATGGTGTCCAATCGAAATAGGTAGGTTTGGATGGTGATGTCAATTGATATTTGGTTATGACGTGGATGGGATTTATAGTTTTGATTGCACCAAAATTTGTAAAATGAGATTAAGAAATGTGTATGAAGATTGGTGTGATTGATTTGGAAGACGAGTGAAATAGAATGAAAGAGGAAAAGCGAAAGTGGGTTATGGGGGAAAAGACAATCATTCCCATTTGAATCAACGAACAGGATTGCATTTTACACTTTTTATTTTTTTGCCACTTTTTATTTGAACACTCTCCTATATATTTCATAGTTATTCACATTAATTTTTTTTAACAAGTTATTCACATCTTTTATATAATAAGAGATTTAAATTTTGGAAAAATTGAGGGGTTCGATTAACCAATGAATGCTCGATTTTGAATCTGAGCCCTCTCATTGGTCATATGGATTTTTAAGTAAGAAAAATAGGGCAAGTATTAGAGTTTTTTAAAAAGTTCCCCAAACATAGATGTGTCAAAATTTTGAATAACAAAACTTCAAAAAAGAGGGTGTGATTTTAAAAACTTTAGTGTCGAAAAAGTTTTTAAAAAGGTTGCCCCATCAAAATCGTTTCTAAGTATAAGATTCAAATTCTAGAAGGTTTAAACGGTAGTTATCTTCTCCGATATCTTCTCTATAATTAAATTACGTTATTATTTGTGATAAATATTAAATTTGTATGGTATATCTTTTTCTCATGATATCGTTTCCAAATTTGAATGTGACACAAACCCTAATTTCGGCTTATAAATACCCATCATTTGTATTGCATCTACATCCGCTTGCAAAACATTCTCATTGGTGAAAGAAAGGAAAAAAAATGACAGAGTGAAAGAAGCTCTGTACGATATGAATGTTTATTCTCTACTATATATTGTGTATTATTAATCTCTCTTATAGATGGATGAAGATGAGAATCTATTCTCTTCATGAGAGTTGACCTACGTGGCGTTTCTCATCCATACATGACTTCTTTAGATTGAATTATGGTAATTTATTTATGTTTCACTATAGATATTCTATTTTCTTCACTTTGTGGTGGTACAATAACTTGCGGTTATATTATGTCATATTTTTTTAATTCACCATATATATGTTCCTACATGTCGATACAGTGTATTGGACTATTATATGATACTAATATACATGTTTCATTCATACATACTAATACTAAAGGTTTTCATGCAGTTAACACAATTCCGGGTTATAAGATAGTATTTGGTATTGTGTTTTTTCGATATGATTTTCTAATATCCTTCAATTTTACAAATTTTATTTGTAAATTTATGTTGACCCTAATTTTTCTAATATATTTTGTAGATGTTACCTCATATTTTTTTTGTTACGTTTTTTTAGTGTTGTTAAATCTTAAAAATCTTATTTTTACATTTATGCAAACCTTAATGTTTTTGTTGTGTTTTGTATAAGTTATGTGCCGCTTGATTTAAAACATTGATATCACGATTATATGTCCAGAAACCAAAACTAAACATTTTTTATTGTTAGGATTTGAAAAATCCATAAGAAATTGTCGGTCACCCCAATTATAGTCTAGAATATGTTAGCTCGTAGACATATCGTTATTTACTAGTTTATTAGTGAGTTATTAGTTTAGAGCAACACCGTGGAGGACGGACGGGTCTTTACCCACTGTATGCCTGATCCACAGTCCGACAGGAGGACGTTTTCTTTGTAACTATAAATACATGTTCCCACTTGGGAAGAGGTGGTGCTTCTCTTAATCTAACATTTCTTTTTTGTTTTTACTCTCTCTCTCTCTAAAGAACACCCTCTCTACTCTTTATCTCTCTACAATGGCATACATGTATTATCATCATCCTAGACCACCCAAATCATTAAACAACATAAAGTATGATCCTACAAATGGTATCAAAGCCAAGGTTGTGTTGTTTTTGGTGATTCGTACGGTTTTTTATACGGTTTTTGATGCGGTTTGTGTGCGAGCTTTGGTGCGGTTTGATGTGGTATTGGTGATGTTTGAATGATCTTTGATTTGGTTATGTTGAATTTTGTTGTTTGAATCCGGTTTTAAGAAGTGTTTATCTCTTAAAGTTTGTTCACGGGTTTAATGCGTGAAATGGTTCAAAATAAGTAGTCAAACTGTTTTTACATGTGAGATTATGAGTTTTATGCAGGTTTTAAGAAGTTTATTACTGGTCTGAATCTGTTTCAAAGCTGTTATTTGTATTCTGGTCTGTTGTTGTTAAGTTCGTGGATGCGGTTTGAAATGTTCTTCAATGCGGTTTATGTCCTGGTTGATTGCGATTTGAAGTCAAAAGGTGCGTTTGGAAGACAAAACTGTAGTTTGCTATCAGATTCTAAAGTGCGGTTTGATACCAAAAATGGTCCAGGTTTATTGTTCAGGAAGAGGTTCGACTGGATTCATTTTGGTCATGAAAGATGCGGTTTGGTCTCAAAAAGCGTTTTGACGCTATGCGGTTTGGTCGATGCATTTTGGTCGATGCGTTTTGGCTTCAATGAGGTTTGACACTGAAGATGCGTTTTGACACTGGAATGGGTATGAGGTTTGATAAAACTAATGATGCGTTTTGAAGTTAATATGTTGCGGTTTGATCAAAAGCGTTTTGAAAGTAACTGTGAAGCGTTTTGACACTCAAAAGCGTTTTGACCCAAGAACTATGAGACTTGACAGAGATTAAGATTGACGGGGACTGCGACTTGACTCAAAGACTGCATTTTGTTGATACTGTCCAACAAACATCAACGTACATCTACAGACTACATCAAGCTACATACATCAATCGAGACTAAACAATCTACAAACATCAACTACATCTACAAACGACACCATTCAACAAAGATCTACATCAACCACTGATTCATACTACGGATTCCTACAATAGATTCGAAAATATCATCTAACATCATCATATACAATATCAACATTCTCATCTAAATCCTAAATTATCAAGTTATCTATCATCTACCATCTAATAACATCATATGTCATCGACCAACAAGTCAAGATTGATCTCAGTTTGTTCGTGTTAACTATTGCTTCATCGTGACCACGAGGGTCTAACACATAAACACATCATCATAGATCCTATTCAGAGTACTATTGGACACAAAGATAAGAAAATACCATGATGGTTATTTTCTTTTTTTTAAGGTTCACTTCGTTAAATCCCAGTTTACCAAATCAAGACTCGATGGATCTCATCTTATCTCTTTGATAATATTCGAATAATAAAGATGTGAACTTAACAATCATGTTAGTTCAAATCAGTGGTTCGACTCATGACTAAAAAAGAAGTAAGCATCGAAATGAGTGAAAAGGAAAAACATCAAGTTCAGGTCTCATCGCAACAAAATATCACAAGATCTCATACTCTTTGGTTTCGTGGCCGAAATACTTCTCACTGACCATTTTCAGATCAAACAACCACAAAGATCATCTTCACAGATCGTATTTTTTTCTAAGTCATCAGTCAAAAATATCAAAATCCAAAATTAAATATTGACCATGCGATAATCGATCTCAGCCGAGTGCCTTTTGTGTGTGGTTCATTGAGCTCATAAATCTTAAAAGATCTATACACAAAAGTGCTATTGCTTCATAGATCTAAAAACAGTTTGTTGCTATCCGAATTTAAAGAGAAGTAAATAGCAATTATGTTACCCTTCTTTCTTTGATTCGTGATTGACATAAAATAAATAAAATGATGTACTTGATTAAAACCTACCCGTGAACATCCTATAAAGATCTCAAGGCCATTTCTATGCTCGTGTCATCCCTGTGGCAAGCATATTAGACGAACAAAAGAGGTTTGAGCATGTTTGATTGAGGAGATATCATGTTTGAGAAAGTTCTTGATCTATGATCGTTGATATGATTTGCGTTAGTTATTTTTCTGATGAGAGAAATACTAGGAAAGGGGCGGATTAACTTGGAGAGACTTTAGGGTTTGCAACTCAAAAGAGGCGGAAAGATATGAGATATTTTAGGGTTGAGGTGAATATTATTAGGGTTAGTTGTGGTTAAGTGGTATTTTATACTAGCGTCTAATTAGGGTACCGGTTTGTATAGAAGAATGGGCTTTGTCATTCATGGGCCGATCAGGTCTTGGACTTGGACGAAAGATTGAAAATGGGTCGTATATAAGTTTGAGTATAACGTTTGGCATAATGTTTAGATCGTGTATAAGTTTGGGTAGTAAGGCTATGATGGGCCGTGAAAATGGACGAAGGATAATTATGCTTGGGCCGGATAATTATACTAATGGACATGGGCCAGATAATTATACTTCTTGGACGAGACTATTGTTGGACTTGGGCCGGGTCAATTGGCGATTTATTATTGGTCACAGATGTTGGAATGCAAGAGATGATCATTGCAAGAATTTACATGGACCGGATCGGGTGGGAGTTTAATTGAATCGGTTGTTGAATTTTGATAATTTGGGCCTTGTATTGATATTATTTCGTGGACCGGTCGAGCATGATGGTTTAATTAGGGCCAGTAAATATACGAACCGTGGATGTGGATTTAGGTTGCTAATTTGTTTTGAACCAGGTAATATGTCACTTACTTTTTGAACCGGGTCAACATAAAATTGATTATTTAGGCCAGTTGATGATTATTCTTGGATTTGAGACGTGCGTGTTGAAAACTTGATGATGAGATTTGTTGAAGAAGTTTGACGATGAGATTTGTGATAACGAGATTTGATGATAAGAGATTTGGTGTGATGTGTGAGATTTGTTGTGGTATGTGGTTTGATACCTTGGTTTATACATCTTCATGAAGGATACTATGTTACGGCTTGAATTGTTATTGGAACTAGGTTGTCTATAGGGTTGTTTGTTCGGTATTTCTTATTTGGCATTGAAGTGAGGTTTTCCGGGCGCGTTTACTTATTTCGTCTTCTTTCTTTCTTCATTTCCGCGAAGATGACTTGTTTGGGCATTTATAGAGTGTGATAAAGACTTGGCTATCTAGTTACTTGCGAGATTCTTCCTCACTTAACCCACAACGTAGCTATCACTTCGGTATCTCACGTAGCTGAGGATACGTCAAGAGGCTTTGTATATTGGGTACACCTTTTCTTTTTCATAAGGAATAGTACATGATTAAGTAGCAAATCTGGAGAATTCTACTTCATGTTCAAGTTTGGTATATCGGGTTTACTTCACCAAGTGGTCAAAGCAATTGCCGGAAGAATACGTGGATTGTGTGGTTGCCAAAGTATTAGAAGGATGAGATGTGATTAGCAATTCTCATGGAATATTCGACGCCATAGAATGACAATGATACTTCACAGTCTAAGCAAAATCTTTCAAGAATCCTCAGTCATTCATGATTTTTCAAGATGTTTGCTTATGACAAGAACTTTTCGTGCAGATGGTCGTACACGTTAATGATGCTTCCGAAAGTTCGAAACCATCATGGGGGAGAAACGTGTACTTTGATGGGATAAGGTCAACCTCCATGGGAAAGTAGTGTTTTCTACTCTTCTTTGTATGGTTTGTGAAGTATTCTACATATGGGAAAAGAATTGTTGATGATGGAGTAGAACTGTTGATGAACCGCTGCATGTTCCCCTAAAACAGATATTCACTGAAACCAAAGTTGTCATAAAAACATTCAAGCTGACATTATTTACAGTTTAGTCTTGATTTTGTAAAATCCCACGAAAGAATCTATTTCTCGGTTTAAATCATAGATTTGTAAAATCCCGTAACAATGAAAACATCCCGGTAAAAGTAAAGTGCATTTCCGGATCTATCTCTTGGTTTTGTAAAATCCCGTGAAAGAAACTATTTCTCGGTTTAAACAATAGAATTGTAAAATTCCGTGATGATAGAACCATTCTGGAGAAAAGAAAGTGCATCTCTGGATCTTATCTGTTGTTGGTGCTAAGGTTTCTACTTCGAAGAAGGGATAAAGGGTGTACTTCATGAATTGGGTGATTGTTTGGATATTCTTCATGGCAGTTTGGTTATCACAAGGTTTTACGGGGTTATGTGCTTTTAACCAAGCTCGGGATGAAACCATTATCATAGTTCACTTAAAACGTCAAAGGAGGCTAGATCTGAGCTTTTAACCACAAGATGTGACAACGGCGTTAAGTCATTATTATTTATTTGAGATTGAAGTGAAATTTCATAGGCGAGTGTACTTAGTATCTGAAGGTATCAGGGATGGTTGGATGAAGATTCTTCGAGATCTTTGTTCGAGCTTTTAACATATACAATGACGAAGACTTGGAAATCTAGTTAGGGCAAATGACAAAAAATGCATTGAACTTGACACTTTTTATGATTGTGTGTAGCCAACTATTTTTTTTCTTATTGTGTGTACTGAACTTTCAAAATTCGATTATAGTGTGTATTTTGTGACCATTTTACCCTTAATTTTTTCAATTTTTGAAGGGTAAAATGGTCATTTTACATGGTAGAATAGTCACAAATACACATAATGATCGAAATTTGAAAGTTCAATACATACAATAAGAAAAAAAAAATAGTTGGCTACACACAATCATATAAAGTGTCAAGTTCGATGCATTTTTTTGTCATTTGCCCAATCTAGTTATTTTTGGGTGATTTTTCTTTATTTTTACCACCACAAAATAACTATCACTTTAAGGAGTTACGTTGTAGTGCTCAGTGTCACATTAAATTGTGAATTTTCAAGAGGTGATATACGTCTTATACTTGATGGTTGGTTGGATGAAGAGTATAGAGTACTTAGGGATTCAAAGGGGCATGAACTCTCGGCACCGCTCTTTGTTACATGTGTGCAAGTTTAAGTCACGAGTTCGGGTTATTTTACTTCAGGGTCAAATTCATCATATTGCGTTTTCTCCATTAGCTGTCACGACAAAGAGCCTACTGAATGATAATGAGGTTGATAACAAGTTTGCCAAGAGATGTAGAAAAGAGAGAGATTATGACATTTGAACACAACAGTTCAAGCCTCATTCCTTAAAGAAAAGAAAAGTGTACGTTTCAGTGCGCTTTATCTTCAAAAGAAGAGAAATCTTCTTATGACGTTTGAACACAACAGTTCAAGTCTCGTTCCTTAAAGAAAAGAAAAGTGTACGCTTCAGTGCGCTTTATCTTCTGATGAAGAGAAATTTTCTTTATTATGACCATTCTCATCAACATGCTTCATGCTTTTTTCATGTGCACTCAGTCATTAAGTGAACCAAACTACCGATGATTTTATTCTTACCTCACTGGCTCAATCAAAAATGGCAATGACGACATCATTTGCAGTTTTTGCGGGGGAGAAGTGTGAATAGACAGTATTTTGAAGATATTCACTTGTTTAATCAAGAATGGGATCTCTGTATGCAATTCTTGAGGGGGAAAAGAAGTGTGATAATTCTGCATGTTGAGTTATATCTGAGAATATATGGTCATACGGCTCCTAACTCATGTAAGAACCGAGCTTCTTCTTATCAGGTTATCTTTACATGGAGTTTCTTCTAAGAGCCGTTGGTTGACATCTTCTCACAGACTGATGAGTTTAACGACAGAGTGTTTTCAGTTAATACTTCACGTACACATCAGCATGAAGATTCCGAACAACCTTCTATTCTTGTTTGATGTGATTTTTTGTTTGGTATTACCATTTCAAGTGTTCGTTGCGGGCTGATTGCTGATTTCCTTGATGAACATCTTTCTGTTCTTGTTTGATTGGGAGGGATTTTAATTAAGGGGATTTGCAAGATGTAAGTTAATTGGATTGCTTTTTGGTGAGATGAAGATGTTAACTTTCTATTCCCCAATTGGAAAATCTTGAAAAAGGTCGAGTCTACAATCTGCTCTACATTTTCTAATGCATGTTAGAAGACTAAAGACGAGTTGCATTTGATTATCTAAAGACTTCTTCTTATTCTGGGCATTCATCGAAAAGATTGTCAAAATTAGGGGAGAGTGAAAAGCCAAATTTAATCCCTAATTAGATTCGCTCACATCGTACTTCGGCAAGTTGATTCTCACAAGATTTCGAGTGTTCTTCTCAAAAGATTTCGAGTATATAGTCTTATAATGTGTTGCTGATTCTGATGTGTCAAAACCAGCAAGGGGGAAGGAGACACACATCTAAACGCAAAGTGAGTAAACTTGATGAACTTAATACTTCTAAGTGACTGAAGATATCCCGGGAAGACAAATGTCATGACCGCAGAGAACTCAATGTTTAACTCATGGCGTTTAGTGTTCTTATTCCAACTATGTGGGGGAAGAGATGGAAGAGTTAGTTTCTGAAGATAAAAGAGGTACACAAGTGTGTGATGATTTCAATGATATCGCAATCATGAGGGGAGAGAAATGTGTACATTGGGGATGAAAAGCTATTTCACATGAGAGCTTAATCACTTATTCTAGAGTTGACATCCGGAGAGATAATCAGTGATTCAACCTGCTACTTCAATGTTACCGGCTATTCTTTCTTTGGGCATTTGGGTACTTCGGGTTCTTGAGCTTCATACACATTCATCAGGAAAGATAAATGTGTACATTGGGAGGTGTTATCAGTTATTCTTTGAATTGGTATATGTGTATTCGGGTTCTTGAGCTTTATACAATGAGACTGACTGCATCAATTCTACTACTTGGGGGAAGTGGTCTCTTGACAACTTTTGGTATTCATCGCTTCAGACTTCAGTGGATTAGAAATATGAGAAGATTCATTCAAGCGTGGGATGATACGTTGCTGTTCTATTTGATGATATAACCCCGAACGAAGATTCACGATGATCTTGTAAAAAAGGAGCAGCAACGTTTATGATATGGTGTACTCCTCTGTGCACCTGGCTAAGGCAAGCTTGAAAGAGAGCTTAGAATCTGCTCAACAAGAAGATTTTCGGTTTGGGGGGAAGCTACCAAAGTCTCACTTTCAGATGGTTCAAGTTCATATGACGATTCAAGAGCCTCGAAAGCTTTGGTGGTGAAAGTTTAAGAGATCTACGATTTCTATCTTCTACAACGAGGCTGAACGATATCTTCATCTCGGTACTCGTATCATCATCTTCTTAAACTATATCATCTTCTTTGTAAATATTCTATCAAAAAGAAAATAGAAAAATATAAAACCAACAAAAATCCATAAAAATAAGGAAATTTGAAAATATCAAAAATATTATTTTCTCAAGACATGTCTTCTGGTATCGATAACATCTACGGTCTTAAAAATGTCATTCAATAATGGCACGGGACTTTAGATGAAGTTCAAGCAGGAGGTGTAAATATTGTTTTCAAAACATGTCAAAAAAAAAAAAAAAAAAAAAAAAAAAAAAAAAAAAAAAAAAAAAGAGGCTCTGGCATGCAGTTATTTCAGACTGTAGCCCATGCTTAAACCATGGTTTGCTATCATTTCAGATATGCAACCCGTTTTTTCAAAGAGGTAAAGTGCTACGCTTAAACGATTTTCACAAAATTCGTGCACTTATCCAAAATCAAAATGAGGAAAGCATGTCGAAGGACTGCTATTCCTACACAAATATTTTTCCTTCTAAAAATTCTTCAGAAAAATATTTGTTGTGTTTTCAAAATAGTGGAAAATGAGTTGCTTGAAAATCAATCAGAATTGAAGTTTTCATAAAGTTTGGAAACTCAATCAATGACTACAGCGGTTTTAAACTTTTCATAAAATGAGTCATTGATTGAGGGGTAGAATGTTTCAAATTTATATCTTCTAACGAGCTTATTTAATCATCCTACATACTTAACAGAAAAAGATGTTTGCCTATGTTGAAGGACTAGGAGCATAGGATATGATTATTAGGATTAGATGATTAGAGTTTGATGAACACATTATTCCCATGCCTTTATGATCTGATTGATATGTTGGATTGACTTTTATTAGTCGATTGTTGTTTGGGTGATGTCGACCACCATATTTTTGTATGTATGTCCACTAACGTATACATATATCATGGTATAAAAGAATGTTCCCACTCTGGATCCCACAAATGAAGATGATTGGATGCCGATTGGAAAGGGCAACTATTTCTTGGGTCGACAAATGAAGAAACGGAACTAAATTGGATCTCTATGGAGAGTTGACATGATAGATGCAACGTCAGAGGTCTCACTACATCAGCAGATGGTTTTCTTCCCAGCCTAACAGCAACAACACAAGCAGCTTAACCACCTAATGTATCTTTGTGCAGGAAAAATAGTAATGATACCATGTTCGTATGGTAGAAAAATATTTGTTTGAAAATAAATTGGACTCAAAGTTTTGAAAATCAACCGGACTTTATTTTCTCAAATCATAAGTGATTTCAGATTAAATATTTTCAAACGATATTTCTTCAAAACAGTCCGTTTATACAAAATAAGTGGTGATCTAAAGATTTAATGTTATCTCATGGTATGATTTTCTTTAAAACTCACAGATCTTTCAAAATGAAATTTTTTCTGTTCTTGTTTGATTGTGAAATTATTTCTTTTACCTAAAGATCTCTTAAAATTATCATACCTGACACTAACAATCTTTAAAGTCTAAAATTGATCCTTATTAGTTATTTCTAAATTAAATCAAGCCACGTCTTTCCCCAAAATTTTCTAAATGATTTAAATCAATTGAGATCACAAATCTCAAAAGGTTTGAAATTTTTGATCGGGGGAGAGATCGTGATTTAAATCTCAAATCTGTTTAAATTGTGATTGTTTTAGTCCTTCAAAGGCACTCCTGCCTCCATGTGCCAAATGATTTCTAATACATGATGCACATGATTTAGGAGGAGCATTTATCCAAAAACCATAAGAGAATTTAAATCAGACACATTTTCTCCCATGTTTTCTAAACCTAATTAAATCACTTGGGATCCAAAATCTCAAAGGGTTTGATATTTTTGATCGGGGGAGAATTTGTGATTTAATATATGAAATCTGATAAAAGGTGATCATTTTGATTCAAATGTGCAGGCTGCTCTCCCATATGTGCTAAACGTTTTCATTAATTGATGCACATATTGAGGGGGAGCATTTCAAAAAGAAAATAAACTATCAAGGTAAAAAAGATTCTATGTTTTAACATAAGTACCTTGATTGATTTTCGAATGATTTCTATTGGAAATCGTGAAAGTTCTTCAAAAACCTCCTTCCTCTATGTGATAAATGATTTCAAACAACCAACGCACATATTGAGGGGGATCATTTACCAAAAAAATCAAATGGATTTTTCTTAGGAAAAACTTCTAAGTCCTCTTGCCTACATGTGCTAAACAATTTCAAAATCATATGCACATGTTGAGGGGGAGCATTTCAAAATGATCAAAAACAATTAAGGTACAAAATACTTTGATATTATATCACAAGTACCTTGATTGATTTTCCAAATGATTTTTCAATTGGTTTCAAGAATGAAAGAACTATACTACAAGACCGACCACTTTACTTTATGCATTGGAGATATAATGATGGTAAGGTTAGGTATTAGTTCCCACGATCCCGTCAGAGCCGGAGGGATCTACCCAAGGACAATCCACTAGATAGTGTAGAAGTCCTTAGGTATGATGAAAAAAGGAGAAAAGTGAGAATAAAGGAAGAGTGCCGACTGAGATAGAGCTAGAACTGGAATAAACCCAACAAGGTTCTAGTAATGAAGTCTCGGTAAGCACTGAAGGGGTTGAAGAATGAAAAAGAAATGAAATGTGAAAAGGGTGAAAAGAAATAGCCCTCCAATAATTCAACCTTAGGGCAGAAACCGGGTTCAATTCATATGCTACTGGTGGTTACTAAGATAACGCCGGTATTAAAGACAAGACGTCATGGACCCAGTGACGCACTGCACTAAACTTCCCAAGCCACTCAATTTCTCTTAAAAAAACTTGTTTCATTCTCACGGGGAACCTACATAATCTATCGACTTTCTCTTAGAGATTGTTGATATTAAAAAAGGAGACCCTCTCCCTAGTCTCAGATATAGGAAACCAAAATGCACAACTGAGTCTAGAGCCAAGAGATCATTCACATAAAATCTCATTAGGACACAAAATTAACGAATACTTGTTGTTTCACACAATGTGGAAAGTAAGTATATATTGAGAGTCCTAAGCATTATCCTCGTGGTCTTGCCAGAACATCCGAGTGATATGTAAAATATTCACGATGAAGATGGAAATCCTTCTAGAGCCAATATCAAACAAGCTCTTGGTGGGTGACATATGAGATCTTTTCATAAGATCAAGCTTGTGACAACTGGATAGAAACGATGGGGCGATTCATTCTTGAATCAACCTTGGTCCAGGAAATGAATTGACGAATACTTTTGAAAAACCTTTCGATGTGCTAATCTTCTTTTCTCTAGCACATCGAATGTGCATTCACTTTCAAACAAAAATTATTTCTGGTTGAAAATTGATATTTCTCATAAAACCTTCGTCGTATTGCAAAACTCTTTCTCTTAAGCAATACGTGATTGTTTTCAAATCAATTTTCCATCAATCAGCAATGTTGCAAAAATCGGTCAACTCGGCCGATTAATCGCCGATTAATCGTTAATCAGCCGAGTACCTTGTCGATTTTTGAAAATCGGTCGAAAAATCGGCCTAGGAAAAAAATCAACACTAAGTAGTCAAAAAATAGGCCGAATCGGTCAAAATCGGCCAAATCAGTAAAAAAATCGGCCGAATCGGGCAAATCGGTCATTTTAAAAATAATAATAATTTAGGCATTATACTTAATTTGGTGATCGTATATTTCACTTATAACGCACAATGGGCATCATTATCAGAATTGGAGCCTTTTATTGAGGTTTGAAAACATAGCAAGCTTGGAATCGGTTAAGATTTTTAGTTTGGTCTCCAGAAATACCAAAAAATTGCAGGAAATGCCAATCCGATTAATCAACGATTAATCCTGACTTGACCGATTACTCGTTGCAGGGTGGTCGACCTCCCGACTACCGATTCACGATGTTTGCAACATTGTCAATCAGTGAATCTTAATTTAGAATCACTTCCTGGTTCACTCACTCCGTGTTTTCTACTTTGGGATGCTCCAGTTTGAGAACGGCTAGATCAAGCTGCGAAACCCTGTCAAGGAGATTCTTAGGAATTCTACCTGATCACAGGCAGTATTTATACTGATCAATGGGGAACCGTGGTTCTTGCAACTATATTCAACGAAAGTGAACAAAGACACTTTCGTGTGTTTTATTGCTAACTGTTGTTTGCAGGAACATTGGACGGTTGCAGCTGATCGATATTGAGAAGTCAATTCACAACCGCATGCGCACATCATACACACTTAATTGAAGAAAATTATGACCATCAAAGACATACAACGATGCTTCCGCTACTCTGATGAAAAGATGTCATGATCCAGAAAGAGTGAGCATGTCGGTCTAAAAGTCACAACTTCAAATGAGGGCATAACAAAGGATGAGTCAAGAGATTTAATGTGTCTGATGATCTCTAAGAAAGCTCAAAGATCATCAAGATGTGGATCAGTTCAAAGACCTCCACTGAAAGTACAAAATAATCGGACTATGAAGAGTCACTGCTAAAGCACAAAGATTGCGGAATTGAAGAATTGAAGTCTACGAGCTTAGAACTGAAGACAAAGATAGAATGCTAGGATACAAAATGTATTTCATGGGGTGACCTCCTTTAGGGGGAGATTGTTAGGATTTGGAAAATCCATAAGGAAGTGTCGGTCACCCCATCTATAGTCTAGCATATGTTAGCTCATAGACATGTCGTTATTTACTAGTTTATTAGTTAGTTATTAGTTTAGAGCAACACCGTGGAGGACGGACGGGTCTTTACCCACTATATGCATGATCCATAGTCCGACAGGAGGACGTTTTCTTTGTAACTATAAATACCTCTTCCCACTTGGGAAGAGGTGGTGCTTCTCTTAATCTAACTTTTCTTGTTTTTTTTTACTCTCTCTCTCTCTCTAAAGAATACCCTCTCTACTCTTTATCTCTCTACAATGGCATACTTGTATTATCATCATCCTAGACTACCCGAATCATCAAACAACATAAAGTATGATCCTACACTTATGATTTAAACTACAAGACCTGAGGTAAGCTACTAACAATACTATATTTTTTATATTAGTATATTACTTTTGTTTTCTTAATTTATATGTATTGTATGATTTATTTAGGTAAAATAAATCATATGGATATGCACATATTTCTTGTAAAGAAGTAAAATCTTTTATATAATAAGAGATCTCACTTTTGGCCAAATATAAGTATTCTGATAAAAACTAAAATTATAAATCGATTATTTATTATACAAGATCGTATGTCTTCAAGATGATACATGTGCATGATGATATTTGTTTAGAAGATATGTCATCAAGAGATTTATTCAATAATTTTATTTTTATATCTTAATAAATTGTTTGATTATTTGATATTGACAATTAAATGTTTCATATCAGAATTAATATATTTGTATTCATTAATTTTGTAACTCGCATCCTAATGTTCATGTTGTGTTTTTGTACAAGTTACATACTATTCTTTTCGTTACATTGTGTTAACCCTAATTCTGCCTTATAAACCCTTCATTCGGCATTACATCTACATCCGAAAAAGCTTGCTTTCATTGGTAAAAAAAGAAAAAGAAACAAATTATCCTAAGAATGGGTTAGATTTAGTTTATAGAAAATCACACAAGTTTCTTTAGATGAAAATGTGTCATATTCAAATTTTGAAAAGATATATATACCATACAAATTTAGAACTTATCACGTAACATAAATTAAATATAGAAAAGATATCGACGAAGATAACTATGGTTTTTAAAACATTATTCAACATGCACCTTATATTTGGAAACGATTCTGATAGACCGAATTTCTTTTTATTATTTTTTAGACGGGTTAAAGTTATCCATAAGTTGGTTTCTTTGTTTCTGATAGCTAAGTTTAAGTTTCTGTTGAGGAGTTGCTGATTAAATACACCATCAAGAAAGCAACAATAGCATAAATATAAAAATTTCAATATGTTTAACCATCTCTTAATCATATTCTGTTAAACGATTGGTTTCTGATTTAAGGCCATAACGGATTCTGATGAACAATGAGTTGTTCATGTATTATATTTCTGACGGGTTAAAGATAATACATGTTCATGATGATGTTTGGTTAGAAAGTAAGTACAAATTCAATTTTGTAGGTTTTACCTTTAATTTATGTTCGTATGCCAAATTTGTTTATAATACTACGTATTTATAGATATTATTATCCTAAAAATTGGTTAGAGTTGTTTTTTTTAAATCACCTAAGTTTCTTTAGATGAAAAAGTGTCACATTTAAATTTTGAAAAGATATATACCATGCAAATTTAGAACTTATCACGTAATATAATTTAAATATATAAAAGATATCGACGAAGATAAATATGGTTTTTAAACATTCTTGAACATGCATCTTATATTTGGAAACGATTCTGATGGACAAAATTTCTTTTTATTATATTTATGACGGGTTAATGCTATCAATAAGTTGGTTTATTTGTTTCTAATAGCTGAGTTTAAGTTTCTGATGAGGAGTTGATGATGACGGGTTTCTAATGACTTGTGCTGACTAAGGGTTTCTTACGAGGAGTTGTTGATGACGGGTTTCTGATGAGTTTTTGTTGACTAAGGCGTGGCTAACTAAGGGTTTTTGATGATGAGTTTCTTATGAGGGTGAAGAGTTCTACATGACGGTTTATGATGATGAGTTTCTTATGAAATGTCTTTGGTTCTTGCGTGTTGATAAAAAGTATTTAGTTGCTGACAATTTTTACATATTGATAGAATGGTAAAAGTAACAAAATCAAATGAAAAGATAATGTATTTTAAAATAATCAAGTTAAAATTTATAATTTATAAGCATTGTATAGATCACCCAAAAATATTCTAACAAAAATTAAACCCAAAACCTCGTAAGTATTATTGATGAAAAGTTCTACATGACTAGTTTCTGATGAAGGGTATCTTATGAAATGTCTTTAGTTATTGCATGCTGATAAAAAGTACTTGATTACTAACAGTTTTTGCATATTGGTAGAATGGTAAATGTAACAAAATCAAATGAAAAGATAATGTATTTAAAAAAAATCAAGTTAAAATATAAAATTTAAAGCAACGTATAGATCACCCAAAACTATTCTAACAAAAATTAAACCCAAAAGCCCGTGAGTATTTCTGATGAAGAGTTTTATATGACGGGTTTCTAATGAAGGGTGTCTTATGAAATGTCTTTGGTTGTTGCATGTTGATAAAAACTATTTGGTTGCAGACAGTTTTTGCATATTGGTAAAATAGTAGAAGTAACAAAATCAAATGAAAAGATAATGTATTTATAATAAAAAAAAAATACTCCCTCCGTCTCAAAATAAGTGTTCTGTTTGACTTTCAGAGTCAAACTAGTTCAATTTTGACCTTATTTTTTATTTTAATTTTTTGGTTAGATAATACTTGATGAAAAATTATACCAATGAAAAATATATTTAAAACCTAATTTATTCATATATTTTGCATCAAGTATTATATAACACCCGCAAAAATAGATAAAGTCAAAGTTGAACCAGTTTGACTTTGAAAAGTCAAACTGGACAATTATTTTGAGACGGATGTAGTACAATTTATAAGCAACATATAGATCACCCAAAACTATTCTAACAAAAATTAAACCCATAACTCTGTGCGTGCAGGAGATCTAAAACTAGTTAATGTACTAAGGGAAAAAAAACATATACGACAGAGTACATGATAGGCATGTAATCAATAATCATAGGCATGCATACCGCTTGTTTGGAGAGCGAGTGCAAATAAATGATGTTCAATTCTTCGAATAGAAGTTACATAGAATCATGAATGTGCATATGCTTATTTAAGTGTTTCGATACTTTATATTTTACGTCTGTGATAGAAGAAACAAAATCATAAAGATATTGTCAAGTTGGTGTCATAAAACCCAAGTTTAGGTTGTTACCAATTATTTGGAATCTTTCAAACTAACAAAACCAACAATAGTTTTTTTGAACGACACTAACAATAGTTAATGCACATTAAATATCGTTTAAAAATAATAGAACATAAACCAGCTTAATATCATATTTTAATTAGTTCCGTTTGAGTTAATCAACTTTATATTTTAATTTAGAGGAACATAGAGGGCGTTTAGTTGATAAAAATTTCTATAAAAATTTTCTTATGAAAAGAGAATAATTGAAAATCAGTTTAACTTCACTATTTTTCAACAATTTTTAAAAAAGAAATATTTCCTAAATTTTTATTAAAAATTTGAAAACCCCATTCTATTCTTCTCACTTTTTTCATTCTCATTTTTCTATACGTCCGTTTTTATACGTTTTTATTTGTTTTAATACGTTTTCATCTCTTTTTATACGTTTTCATACGTTATTAGCCGTTTACATCCGTTTTTGTCCGTATACGTCCGTTTTTATACGCTTTTATACGTATTTATATGTTTTCATTCACTTTCGTCCGTTCATCAATTTTCATACGTTTTCGTCTGCTTTATACGTTTTTTGTCCGTTTTTGTTCGTTTTTGTACGTTTTATACATTTTTATATGTTTTTGTCCGTTTTTACATTTTTTTCATCAATTTTCATCCGTTTTCGTTGGTTTGAAAGATTCCAAATAATTGGATAAAAATGTATAAAAATGCATAAAAACGTACAAAAACGTACGAAACGGATAACAAAGGATGAAACCGGACGAGAACAAATGAAAAAAGTATAAAAATGTGTAAAAACGTATAAAACAATTGAAAACGTATAAAAATGGATAAAAACGAATGAAAACGGATGAAAACGTATAAAAGTATATAAAAACGGACGAAAATGAATGAAAACGTATAAAAACATCTAAAAGTGTATAAAGAAAGACGAACACGTATAAAAACGCATAAAATGAATGAAAACGTATAAAACATATAAAACGGTAAAAAGACCGATGAAAACGTATACAAATATCTAAAAGCGTATAAAAACGTATGAAGACGTATAAAAACAGTCAAAAACGTATGAAAACTTATAAAAATGTACAAAACTGATGAAACCAGACGAGAATGGATGATAAAGTATAAAAACGTGTAAAAACGTATAAAAACGGATGAAAACGTATAAAACAACGAATGAAAACGGATGAAAACGTAAAATAACGGGAAAAAACGGATGAAAAAGTATAAAACCGTACAAAACATATAAATACGGATAAAAACGTACGAAGATCCAGTATGGAAAAAAAAAGTTGATTATAAAAAGAAAAATGCTTCAAAAGAGCTTCATCTAAACTTCTTTTCATTTTTTTAAAAAGAAAAAATATAATTTCATCTAAACGGATTTTTAAAATTCTCATCTCTTCTTTAGAGAAAAAAATCAATCCCTTCTCTAAAAATTTAGAAACAGAAAAACATGAAATTTTTTTCACCAAGTAAACGACTCGTTACTTTTTTGTGATAATCAACTCAAAACCGGATCCAACTATGTACACAATAGCATAAGAAATCAATTCATTATTTAAACAATGCTAAACTAAACTAGTTTTGAACATGAAAAAAAGTGATATTGAATTAAGGTTTTAGTGAACTGAAACCTAGTGATATTGAATTAAGGTTTTAGTGAATTATGAACTAAAGCAATATTTGAAAAGAAACCAATCGGAATATAGTTTTAAAGGTTTCATAATGTTCGTGAAATGTTTGTAACCAAATTTTTGTTTGTAGAAGGTTAAATTCGGTTACAAAACTTATGAAATTGTTTCATATATATATACTAGAGTAAGGATCCAGTGAGAAGAAAACTTGACATAAGAAGAATGAGAAATAACTATAACCGTATATTTGAGATGCATCGACTTGAATTTGATGCATCTCTATTCATTTATATGCATCCCAATTAGTTTCGAAAGTGATTTTGAAGTAAAAAAGATGCAAAGTAGTACTAACAACAAATTTGACCCGCAGAGGACGAAAATACACAAGATTCTTCTAACTTGATGAAATGCATAAAATATATGTATATGCGTCTAATTTTTAGCTAGAAAATATATTGTGGTATCTAAAAGATTAAAAATGCATCTAATTCAAAGCGATGAATCTCTAATGTGTAGTTATAGTTATTTCTCATCCTTATCATTTAAAGGGTTCTTCTCATTTGATCCTAAGTCTTATATAATTAAGTATAAAAGTGATCAATTTGGAGAAGTGGATTTATTTGGTGAAGGGTGTGGGTTTAAGTTTTCCTTCGCCACATCAGCTCCACGTCATCAATTAACAATTTCATTATCATTTCCCTCAACCTTTGCAACATCTTCTATCTCTTCCACTAAAATTTTTCTTATTTTTTATCATTTAAAAATACCTCAAAACACACATACTCACACATTATACACACACAAATAAATACTATACTACTTTCTCTTTCTTGGTACTTGTAAGTTTTGTTGCGGGACTAGACTGCCGCAATGGAAAAAAATTTACTTTTCCTTTAAGGTAGGGTGCACATTTCCTTTAATTCCCGCTAGAAAAAAAACTATTCCCGTGACTTTCCCAGCTACACACCCTACACCCATAGTATGTATCAAGTAGGGGTGAACATCAGGTCAAACCCGACCCGAACCGACAAAAACCGACCCGAACCGAAAACCGAAAAAGGAAAAAACTCAAACCGAGAATCGAACCGAAAAATATGAGAAAGTCTACATCCACATAAAATTCCCACTCAAAACTTTCACTCGCTGATGTGTCAGCGGGTGATTGGTTTTTTGTGGGATGTGGATCCCACATAAAACCAATCATCCGCTGACACGTCAGCGAGTGGGAGTTTTGAGTGGAAGTTTTTATGTGGGTGTAGCAAACCCCGAAAAATATATATCAAAACCGAAACCGAACCGAATAACTCGGTTCGGGTTGGTTTTCGGGTTTCGAGTCAAAAAAACCGACAAAAACCGAATCGACCCGAAACCAAACCGAAACTATACAAAACCGAACCGAAAAAAGTCGGTTCGGTTCGATCCAGTTTCGGTCAGTTTATCGGTTTGGGTCGGTTTTCGGATGGATTTGCTCAGCCTTAGTATCAAGAGTATATATTTGTGACCAGAAATATTTCAGTTTAAGCAAATTATTAATTAATGTGAGTTTTTTCTTGTATTTACTTTGGCCTGATTAGATATCTATAATCTCTTATATCAACTACAATATACTTATAATTTGATAAAATTATTCTCATGTTAGGGGTGGATATACTTGAGGCTTCTTGCTTTCTTTTGAGCATCATTCGCAGTCAAGGTTTTTTCCATAATTTTCGATGGTCCTAGGCAATAAATACAAAAAAGCCTTATTACATTTGTAAACTAAATAGAAATTACATATAAACTTGATTTATATGACTCATATATGTTTAATATTATACGCATTTTTGTGCAAAACTAATAAAAATGTGGCCCATTTTAACTGGAGGCTCTGTGCGACGACACCTATTGCACATCCTTCCGAAACCCCTATGTTCGCAGTATAAAATTACATTTTTAAACAAATTGGTTTTCTTTAACATTAAAAGCACAGCTTTGGCCTTTAAAAATAAAAATGCACACAACATAAACATTTCAAGACTTACAAGGCAATAAAAACAAAGGGGAATTGCATATATACTCACTAATACTAAAAAAATTGCATATTTTCATATAATACAAGTTTTTAATGCATAATGTATAATGCAACTTAAGCATATTTTGAGTATATATGCAAATATGCTAATGAAATGATAGCTAATCTCCAAACCAAAAACAGTTATTAGCAAAACTCGGACGTTAATAAAAAAGTTACTTTTAGCTAAACAGTACAGAGTTTGGACAGTTATTGGAAAGAAAAGGGATTAGAAATCACATGAAAATCAAATCATGCAAAAACCACAAATAGAAAGCTGATGAAATTCAGAAATTGTGCCTGGAAGGTAATAATTAAGTTGGTGGGCACCAGCCCATGATGATTTTTGGTCCAAAATGAATACCATTTCAAAACTTGCAAAGGTTACAAACTTACAAAGTGTTCTTCAAAAAACATGCGTAAAATTTACAGCTCATAATAACTAGTAAATCCTCTCGCTTTGACTTTTCATGTTTCTAACATCACTGTTGCACAAAAATAAGAGAAAATCATGGTGAATAAATTGTCAACCCACTTTTTATTAGTTTTTTTCCGTAATTATTATATAAACAATTACCTACAACAAACGTCGACAGTGTATATTAGGAACAATTTTTAAAAAATTATTACTCCGTACTATTTTTCATATATGAGTGTGAAGTAAGTGAAAGTGGATAGAGTTCGTGGATTAAATTTTATTTAAGTATTAAATAATTAATACGTTGCATTATCTTTTATAAATAAGAGTATTGTGTCAAACAAGATTACTTATTTTGTAAGTTTTTAGTCAGATGTGTTTTCTCATTAGATTATACTAGCAGGATACCTGCGTGATGCGGTGACGGGTATCTTGAAATAAAAATTTTCAATGAACCGTGCTTTATAATCTGAAACGTTTTATGTGACGATAAATTTGAGGATGCCAAAAGTTTCATGTCGCATATTTCAACTCTTTAAAATATTATAGTAGAATACCCGCGCGTTGCGACGGCGGGTATCAAGTAATAAAATTTTCGGCAGAAAATGTTTTCAATTTTATGTTTTCTCTTACAATAACTTTACCAATATCCAAAACATAATGAGTTTGAGTAACTTTAAAAAAAGTGATGGATAATATCAAACTAATTCATATAAAAACAATTGAAAGTGGCGTGATTTTACGTTGCGGTAGTCAATAATGTTATGGGGTTATGGTCAAATTAGTTGATAGTGGTCCGTAGTCACAAGTAAGTAGAAACATTTTTTTTATGAAATATATATGTAATAATCAACACCGCGTAATAAGTAAATAAAATATAGTTTTGAACATGTTTGTATCATTAATATTGTTTATTACACTTGTCTCATATAGATAAAATATATAAATAAAAGAGTGCTTATAATGTATACATCTTGTAAAGTATATATTTATGAAAATGTTTGAATCATTAATATTGTTTATAACACTTGTCCCACATAGAAAGAATATATAAATAAAAAAATGCTTATAATGTAAAGAAAACTTACATGTTTAAGCAATCATTTAGCGTTATCCATGAAAAGTATAATAATTAATATAATAATATATTAATCATCGAATTAGCACTTAGCACTTTGCATCATTTGTCTTAAAAAAAACTGTCCCGACTTTTACAAAAAACCGTTTTTTACTTTTGTGGTTATATTTATTTAAAATAATTCAAAATTTATTTAGATTGGTTCTCGAAACACTCTTACGATATAATAATAATTTTGGAACTTTGTAGTTTTGCATGCATTTTAAAATCATATTCATTTATATGTGCATTTTTGCATTAAAACTAAACTAATTCAAAAAGAAATAATAAATGAAGCATTAAAATGTTGTGAAAGATAAATTGGTAAAAGATATGTATTGTGTACATTATGCATTAAAAATTGTAATGTTTAAAAAACACATTAATGACATTTTTAAAAAAATTTAAAAAGATGGTGCTAAATAATTATAAGTAGTATAGATGTAGTATAGATATATAAACTTCAATTAAAAGATGGTTTATAGTCCCATTTGAGGCCTTTTAACACACGTTCTAAACAATTTTTCTCGTCGATTGTTTGAGATTGGTATTTGAGAATAAATATGTGCTTTGAAATATCAAATTAGTTAATTAACCTTAAAAACGTAAATCGGAATCTTAGTGTTTAGTTTTGATTATGTTGTATGATATCACTTTTTCAAATGTTTGGCTCAAAAATAATGAAGTGCTTGGAGCTAAACACATCAAAGCTTTCTCAAGTTTTAAAAAGAGAGTTTTATTTTCACACATAAGACACTTCTTCTCTTTTCTTTCTCTTTGAGCCGCCTTTAATCTTCTACATATCTATGAAAGGTGCAATAGTAATTTATAAGGTTGCCTATAAGGGGGTGAGGAATGGGAAAGGTAATGATTAAACATGTCTGATTAGGAGCAGAGAATGCAATCATTGTTTAGTATTGGGTAATATGGCATTACTCAGTAAATTGGGAGGTATGGTAATGATTAACTACCACCACCATCAGCAACAGCCACCACCAGCAGTAGCCACCACCACCACCACCAGCCACCACTATTAGCAGCCACCACCACCACCAGCCAGCCACCACCACGATTTTTTATTTTGTTCATTTGGTTTACTGTACTTAAAAGAATTGGCATTTAGATTAATATGTTATAATTTCAATGTTAATACGAGTGACTTTGAACGCATATTTTTTGTTAAGTTAAGTAATATAAATGTCATGTTTTCAATGACGTGTACGTTATTAGATGACTAGGTTAGTGAAAGCCTAATTTTGGCTTAAGTCAATTAGGTTCGGGGTTGTGCTTGCTTATCCAATAAACTACATTTTTATTATAAATACAAATGTGATATTTTTTATGTAATCGCACAAAACACAATCAATAATATATCTTTTTGTCATTCATCATGGTATTTGAGCTTTTAGGTAAGATCCATTAACAAAACTTGCTATCCTCCGGTCATCGACTACTCGCCGGTGATCTGGACGGATCCCGGTTATTTTCGCTTTGTTTTTTGTATTCAATGCATAAACCTTAAACCCTAGCTGTTAAAATACACAAAATATGTTGAGTTCCCTTCAACCATATTTTTTTTCCACGTCAAATTGTTTTCGCTGTCGAAAATCATTGTCGTTGACAACAAAAGTTAAACACCTGATTGGCGCTCCCTTCTAAAGGCAAAGCAATCCATGACGTAAAAAATATAGTAAACATCATAAAAAATGGAGGAAACTGCGAAGAAATATACGATTATGTCGTCAAATAGAAGTCCATCTCCGTGCAAACTGTTAATACAAATAAACCGTAAAAACGTTTATTAATATTTTTGCGATCTCTTTGTGTTTTGTTGATAACAAATATAATGTTATCTTAAGTATAATTATAAGGATACATGTTATTTTTGTAAAGCATTTACATATAGCCATTTAAATACAAAAATGTAATAATTAAGCATTTGTTGTAATAGTTTATTAGGATAGGTAAAAACCATAACCCATGGACCATAACCCATGGATCTTAACTCATACCCAAGTAGACTAGATACAATGTATACTTAGATACATTGAATCTAAAGAAAACCCATAGACCAACCCATAACCCATGACCCATAACCAAAAAACCCATGGGCAAAGAGGAGCGTTCCACGGATCCCTAGGATTACACTAAACGGATCCCAAGTGGAAGGGATCCGTGGGATCCGGGGAACAGTGAAGAATTTTGCCTATAAATAGAGAGCCATTTCTTTATTCTAACTCACTCCTCTTCTTACTAAATCTCTCATACACTCTCATTCTCTTCTAACATATAGATCACTTGATATAGAGAGTTTTTCTTCTTTCTTTCTATTTGTGATCCTTATATAGGTACTTCTCTAAGGCGAGATCACGAGCATTCTACAAGTCATCCAAGCAAGGGGTCCTTGATTGATTTGTCATTCCGCAAGATTTCTGTAGCGAAGATCTTGTATTAGATATTTCACATATTTGTTGTGTAATAGTCATGTTGGTTTGGTCCACCCGGCTACGGACTTATTTAGCTTTGTACCGGAAAAAGTGTAAGCGACGTTGTGAAGGCTACTCCGCCAAGTGAAGGAGTTTGTTGACATAGTGCTTGAACTCGAGTAGGTGACTCGGGGAGTGGAGTAGGGCAAGGAAGGTGTCCTTGTAGCCGAACCACTATACATCGGTTGTGTCTTTTCTTTCCCTTCGCTTTACTTTATTTACTTGCTTTATCATTAGATCTATACTTTCTCTACATCCATAAGATCTCACATATTAACGAATCTAAAAGTTTTTGAAACTAACTTAAAATCGGCAAAACTATTCAACCCCCCCCCCCCCTTCTAGTTTTCCACAATTGGCATCAAGAGCTAAGTTTATAAAAGTTTTAAAATAAAATTGTATTTTAAAAACTTTTCGATCACTATGGGTTCTGAAAATTATAAGGAAGGGCAATCTATGCAACGACCACCACTACTTGAAACTAATGGTTTTATATATTGGAAAAATAGATTCGAAACATATGTGAAGTCTAAAGATATTGATCTTTGGTACATTATTGTTGAAGGTGATTTTGAGGCTACCTCAAAGGATGATAAAGGAAATTTAGTTCACATACCTCATGATAAACTAAACGATGAAATGAAGAAAAAGCTTTCTAAAAATAGTGAAGCAAAAATGGTTTTATATAGTGCTTTAACAAAAAGGAATTCGAAAAGAATTTCTATACTTAAAACCTCTAAAGAAATTTGGAATTCTTTAGTTGTAACTCATCAAGGCAACCAACAAGTTAAAAATAATAAAATTGATTTATTTGTTCAACAATATGAACAATTTTCAATATCGGATGAGGAAACTATAGATCATTAATTTGCTAACTTTAATACTATTATTACATCTTTACAAGCACTTGATGAATCTTTTTCTAGCCGTAACCATGTTAGGAGATATCTAAGGGCACTTTCCATCGAAGTGGAGATCCAAGGTGACGGCGATCGAAGAGTCAAAAGATTTGACAATCCTCACCCTCGATGAACTCATAGGCAACCTAAAAGTCTACGAGCTTGTTCTTGCTAAAGATTCTAAAGCCTCAAAGGTGAAAGAGAAACACAAATCTCTTGCCCTTAAAGCCAAAAAGGCTTCGAACGATGAGGAGAACTCCTCTTCGAGTAGTGGCGACGAAAGTACGCTATGGCGGTAAGGGACTTTAAAAAGTTCTTTAGAAGAAAGGGAAGATCGTCAAACAACCGTATGACGATAAGAAAGGCTTTCGGAAAAGCAAAGAGGACGAGAAGACAAAGGATGATCGTACTTGTATTAAATGTGGGGACCCAAACCACTTTATTAGTAAGTGTCCCAAACGGGTTGATCAAAAGGCGTTCGTGGCGGCATTGGGAATGAGCGACGAGAAGGCGAAGAAATTTGTCTCATGGCAAATGACGAGGTATGTCACGAATACTATAGTAGCTCATCACTTGATGACGAGTCATTGCATAATGAATATGACAAACTATGCAATATTAGCTTAAAACTGATTAACAAAAACAAGCTTTTAAAGAGTCAAAACCAGCGTTTAGATAAAGAAGTCATAGAATTAAAAGCAAAACTAAAACGTTTAGAAAAGAGTAAAATAGCAAGTGGTGAATGTGAACTCTGCGTTCAACTTCAAACACTAGTTGATCAACTATATTCTAAGATTGCTAGAATGAGCACGAATACATTAAATATAATGCTAGATAGTATTAAAACGAAGACAATAGAAGGTTTAGGGATCCAACAACTTGATCCATCAACTAGTGAAAATAAAGAAACAAAATTTGTTAAGACACTAGAAAAACCAGCCACTGTTGTGGCGGATCCCACGGATCCCATCAAAAGGGAACCGGCTAGTGATAAATCAGGGATCCGTGGATCTGCTGTAGCAAACAGTAGCAATAATGTAGCTTCTTCATCTAGAACTGAGTTTGTTATTTTTAATAGGAAGAAACCAACTCATGTCACCACTAGACAACCACCTCCAAAATATAACCCTACTTTTGCAAGAAACAAAGCTCCATCTTTTTCAAAACCTAATTCATTTAGGAGACCTAATAACGTTTACCCGAAAAGTAACCATCAAATGGGATGGAATCCAAACATGCAAAATGGTTTTTCTTTTCAAAACTTTGCTCCATGGAATGTATACTCATCTTATCCATACATGTCTAACATGAATGGAATGTTTAACACTAATGGACCCATGAAAAAATGAGGACCAAACTTTTGAGTTTATTATTATTTTAGGTATGCTTAAAGGTCGACCTAGACCCCGATGAATGGGTCAAGGATAGCGGGTACACGAGGCACATGACCGGCAATAGGGATCTTGTAGGACCTTAGATATATCAACCTTATCACAAACCCAACACGTATATCACTTTATGCGTAGAACACGTTAGCACACAAACACAAACTATACGTAAATAAGAAAGAGACAAAGATGAGAAAGATGGTGACTTGAATGATATGAAACCTTGTATGTGAGAAGAGAAAGATGAAAACAATATGTTGTATATTCCAAAGAAAACACACACACACACACACTCAAGCACACACCTCAAATGACTCATTTGAGGTGTATTTATACTCTAAATACAAGATGCCCTAATGGGCTTTGGGATGGGCTTGGATTGGGTTGGATTGGATTCTAACATAGATAAGGCTAGCTTAGCTTAACTAATAACCATTTAGCTTAGCCCAATCCACGAGCCCGTTAACTATTCTAATACGATATCTAACACACGTTACAAAGTTCCTAAATGTGAATGACCATCACTTCTAATAAAAACTATTGTTAGGTCACTAGATTTACAACACAAGCTTAATAGAAAGATAGAGAGGCGATTGAACAAGAAATCAAACACAAACACACGATATAAAGACACGGTTATGCGTAGAGTGTAGTGAAAGAAATAACTTGAACAACCAACCTTCAAATGAAGGTTTACAAGGGGTATTTATAGGCAAGGAGCTAGGGCAACACTCCCACTCCTTCCCTTTACCTTATTGGACATGGGCCTAAGCTCATGGGCCTTCTACATAATCTTAAGGCTAATAACAAACATAAAGGCCATAATTAAGCTACCTATTACATATTAATTACTAACACTTGATTATGGTTTAGGAGTGATTCCAACAATCTCCCCCTCAAGTGTTGGCGATGAAAAACGGTGAAGGCGTTGATGTAATAGTAGCTTTGACGTCTTCTGACATTCTTCTTTCTTGTGAGATGAATTGCCTTGATTCGAACCATCTCCCCAGTGTAGCGAGATAGTTTCTTTGAACAGTTATGCTTTGACGTCATCTTTAACTTTGTTCTTTGATCATTGTTCTTTGTGATGAAATTGATAGTATGTTGTTATCGCATCAAGTCGCCTCAGTCAGCCGTTGCTCCAGTGTCTCCACGTCATTCTTCAACATGCTCACACGCTCTTTTGACGTTGGAAATCGTCTGATGAAGTTCTTTAAGTCTTTAACTTTGTAGATTCTTTGATTTGACGAAGAATCATTCTAACTGTTGTGTTGCTTTTGGATAGAACTTCCATTAGTGATGATGTTGGCGTGAGCATGAGAAGAGTCTGCACGATCATTCCGCTCTAGAGCTTCCATAAGAAGAAAACATTAAAACGGTTAGTAATAAGCGGATTTCGGCACTTACAAGTTTGAACTTCGAGAGTGTTGACAGCATAGTGTGAAAACACAACTCTAATTCTTACAAAGGCCGGTTCTGAATCGGAGTCCCACAAGTGAGATAACACGATGTACCGAAGTACACCTACGATTCAGATGAGTCGTTGAGGTACAGCGAAGTATCACCTCACGATGTAGACCTTTGAGACCACTAAGCGCAATACACGGGAGTTGCCGAAGCGACTGCTGTCAGGGCTGTTTGATGTTGACCCTGGCAGGAGTTTCCATTCAATCACCGAGGATCACAAATGTGAACCTCTCATAAATGTTCTCGACAGATTGCTAAGATCTGTGAAGGACTCGATAATGTACCACTGAAATTCTTATTGTTGAATGTCAAGTGATGAAATTTCAAGTGTACCTAAGAGATCTTTTGATGAATCTCGTGGCTCTAGACTCAATAGTGCATTTTGGTTTTCCTGAGCGGAGACTAGGGGGTCTCCTTCTTCAATACCAAAATCTCTAGAGAAAGCCGATAGTTTACGTAGGGTTCCCTGTGAGAATGAAACAAGCTTCTGTTGAGAGAAACTTGAGTGGTTAAGAAGGTTTAGTGCATGCGTCACTGGGTCCATGACGACTTTTAATCTTCAATACCGGTGTCATCTAGTGACAACCAGTAGCATATGAATTGAACCCGGTGTGTGCCCTAAGTTGAATAATCTGGAGGGCTATTTCTTTTCACCCTTTTCTTTGCATTTCTTTTTAATTCTTCAACTCCTTCTTTCTCCGATTCTCATTTTCTCCTTTTTATAATCATACCTAAGGACTTCTAATTCTAACTATTGGTGGTGTCCTTGGGTAGATCCCTCCGGCTCTGGCGGATCATAGGACGGTTATTCCTAACCTTAGTCACCTTATAACTCCATGACTAACCTATGTTGCCATAAAACCATTTTGAAGAAAATCTCTCAACGAGTTTGTAAATGAAAAACATGTTTGAACCACTGTGAGAGTTTTATCTTTTAGCATAAATACTCCCCTCACATGTGCTTTAGAGTTTAGGCAATCTGCACAATGAGGAAAGAGCGCACACTTTTGAATTGATCGACTCAAGATAGACATTCCCCTGCGAGACACGGTTACGTGGCATAGTTAAAAAGTTGCATTGTCAGCTTTTAGGTGACAACTAGCTCTAATAACTATCTTGAAGGTGTGGACAACCCTCGAAAGGTTGTCAAACCCGTCAAGGTTCATGTCTACCAAGAGTTTTTCGAATGGTACATTCTACTCGGACAAGTCCTTTGCGAGACATGTTTACATCACTAGCGAACTAGCTTGAAATTATTACCTGTCCCGGACAAGTCTTTTCGAGTTACTAACACTAAGTATCGTCAATTCGTTGGTTAAGTCTTTCACACGAGAATTCAACTAGCAATACACAACATATTTCTTATCACATATTTCCCCCCCCTCAAAAATGGCATATAAAATGTTATTTTTGAAAAGTTTGAGAATAAATATGACCATTTCAAGTGTTGCGGGAAGAATGACCACTGTGAACAATTTGTGAACAAAGTTTTAGTCAAGTACTCCCCTCAACGAGTGATATAAACGGTTGAGGTTTTGAAAATCATAAGGGAAAGTACTTGTTCTTTTGAGCAAAACCTTGAAAAAGGAAATGTTTGATAGGTTTTACTCAAAAGTAAGAAGATTTCGCTCCTTTTATAAGGATTGTGGCACTGAAGCGTACCATAGGGTCCTTTATTTATAAGTACGGGTTGTACAGAAATGTGCACAAGCCATTGATAATAAATCATACATCCAAAATAATAATGAGAGAAGCAATTCAAAGGGTACGGGTAGTCGAAATGTCGCCAGGAGTGTGAATCGGGCGTTGAAAGCCGATGATGTTTCTCCGGTTCGACCACCCAACATAGCTTTCCAATCTTACCCGATCCCTTCTATACAACCGTTCATCAATCATCGTGATGATCCTCTTCACATCCCGCCGATCCGAGAATTCCATCGCTTAGGAGACCCGATCTTTTGGTGTATATCCTTCAAACGGTAAGCCAATCCGTCCCTAACCATCTTCAAAGTGTGATCTCCAAACTTATGAAGATCTCTGCACGCCATCAAGCAAATTCTTTGAAGTTCACTCGGATGCACGGCCGAATGGTTTGCTGATGAGTGTAAATTGTGAAGCTGGTTGATGTCGGGAAGATCAAGCTGCGGTGGAGTGAAGTTGACACTGAGTGCGATAAGATTCAAGCGCCAACTGGAGATCTTCTACACGTTCTTTGATAACTATGCGTCGCGCGATGAATATGAGCAGACTTGTTGAATTCACGTTGTACTTCAGATGGAGAATTGTCTCATAACAACCACCACTTTGGCAAGTACATGTCTTCGATGTCGTTGATAGACAAATTCTCAAAGTCCTTCAGAATGCATAATCTCTTTTGACCACAACATTCTTGAGATAAGTGTAGTCCCATTTGGACGAAAGATCAACATGTTTGATGGCAACGATTTTAGTATCTTGAAACTGCATGTTGAGACTTCCCGGACTGCGCTTACTGTAGTAGATTCTTCGGCGTTCCCCCAATGATGAATCCGTACATTGCATCTCGATCGTATGCTTCCACTTTGTTGGAGAACAAGTGATTAGCTCTTTCCTCGATAGCTATGCGGTTTGAGTATTCGGCTGCTGGGAATGGAAGTGTCAGAGATGTAGCATATTTCCTTGAGCCATCGCCACCGTGTAGAAGAAATTCCAAGTCTTTGTTGAAGAAATATCTAAATGGGATCCTAGGTCGTCGGTTGGCGCGATCGTTGGTAGTGGTTTAGACCAGTCGGTGTAATAAGGAGGGTTGTCCCACTTCGTAAAGTCGATGTTTGCTTCTGGGTTGAGCCAATCCATTTTGTTAGACATAGTTCGAGCAATGTTTTCAAGGTGATATTCGACCTCGTGGCACTTTCTTTCGAGCTATCTTTCCATAATTGAAAAGCTTCATTCTTGATTCGCCGCAACTCGATTTCGTCATCTTCTTTACTTTGAACTTTTCTTGCAGAATTTTAGCATGCTCCAAAGTATTACCGTCTACCATATCTTGACCTTGAGGGTAGGGAGTGGAAGTGACAAGTGTAAAAAACCATTCAAATTCCTCTGTTGTATCTTCATCTAGCCAGGATAGAACGTCAGCCTTGGGCGCCTTCTTCTTCTTTTTCTTAGGCCTAAATGAGGGTTCTGGTTTCTTATACTTCTTTTGTCGGGAGGCGGGTTGTTGTTGGGGCTCATGGTATTCTTCATCGTCACCACCCGTATACTCAAATTGGTCACCGGTTTTTGAGTGCAGGGGTGGTGTCTCGAAATCCTGAGGTTTATCAGCAGAAGAGCGGGGAGGAGATTTTTGTTGAGCTGGAGTCTTTTGTGGTGGAGGCGGCATTGAGTACTAAATCGAAGATGATTCACCAGACTTCTTTGTGCGTTTAGGCTCCTTATCCTTATCTTGATCTTTGTCTTCATCATCTTTTGAACGCTTAGGCTTTATAGCCTCTTCTCTGAATGATGACTTGAGTTGGTATTCCAGCAATGCTTCAAACTTTAGTTTCATGGGAGGCAAACGTTGCGAGCATGTTGACATTTGCGCTACGGTCGGTTTACTAATTCATCATCTGTGAAGATTGTAGTTTCAACTGGATTGATGCTCAAATTCATCGGAGTTGATTTCATGGCTTGCTTGGCTAAATATAAGAGATTCGGATAAAGTTTGTCCGGAATACATCTTCTTTGTCGGTTTCGGAATGACCTCCATTAAGAACTTGTGAGTGTATCCTTTTATCATCTCGTCCATGCTTCCTTGAAGATCATCCTTCATAAGCTTTTGTACATACTCCCTTTCAACTTGCATCTTGTCATTCTCATCATGAAGATCGTTATCGATCAGCGAGAAAGTCAACTTTCTGTGGAGAATATCTTTCTTTCTGACTCGTTTGACAGCTTTAACGATTCGATTCTTTGATTGAGAGATCCAAGATGGAGTTGGCTTCTTTATTGATTTGGATGATGATTTGGTTGATTTCTTTGATGGTGGTGGTGAAGAGTGAGAAGAAGAATCGATGATGATGAGATGTGAGGAGACTCCGGGTCCTTTGGTGGTTCAGAAGTTTCTTCCTTTGATCGGCAGGACTATCTAGAAGAAACGTATCATACTCAACATCTTCTTCATTGCGGACTTAGCTTGTTCATCGGCTTTGGCTTTGGTTGCGGCTTCTTCATCGCTTTTACCTCCTCTAACTTCTCGGATTCGGTTCTTCAAAATCATACTCAATAGTGTCTTTAACACGTGTTTGTTGTTGTACCAAAGTGGTGGCACGGATCCCTTATGGATTGATTAACCGCATCGGGACACTGGTGAAGGTTGAGCTCACCACTTGACCCTCGGGGCCACCCATTTGTTCTTTTGCAAATTCTTTTGCCACGTGTTGGAGTCTAAGGAATTTGAACTTCTTCCTGTATGAAGTATCCAGTTGCTCTTCTTCTTCATCTGATCTTTCTTCATAAGGCACAAGCACAGGAGTCTTCCCTTTTCCTTTTTCAGCTGGTGGACTTGGAGGTTTAGGCTATTTGAATGAGGTTGTTCGATTCGCGGTTCAGAGTAGAAAGTCTCTTCATCGATTCAGTAGCCTCGAGTCCTCGTCCATTAGCTTTCTCTGCGGTTCGGGCTTAGATCGGGAATAGGAACGGCTTCCTTGGCTAGAACTGTCCCTTTTCGTGGAGGATTCCTCTGGGAAACATCCTCGACTCTCGTCTTGCACGGCACTTCCCGGCACTTCCTCTTACGGTTCTCCTATAGGTGTACCGAAGGCTTTTCATCGAGATGACCAACTTTGCCTTCTCGTCTGCTACTTGATACCTTTTGTATGTTTCAAGCTTTTTGATTTCATTGGTCAGAAGGTGATCAGGTAACCACGACACCACTGTTTCTTTGTTGTTGACGATTCCTTGATTCTGACTGATAGGATGGGTTCAGTCAACATGTCGTGATTGTCAGGGTCATTGAGCCTTTTGAGAATATCAGGATGAAGTCCAAGTACTCTTTGGATCAACAATTTCGTGTATCTGACATAGGGAATCTTTGAGCCAAGTTTGTTGTGAAATGACATCATGTCTTCCCATAGCGCGTGCTTCAATTTCGATGTCCTTTTGTTGATTAATAGCCGAAGATTTGTAGTTCCATGAGCTTGGGATGCTCATAACCACTATCACGACCCGAGACCGATTTGGTAATGATGATGTAGAAGGTTCTCCACGGTTGAGGAATGTTCTTAAGCTCCACATGAGAATGCTTAGTGATAATTCCTTAAGCTTCATCATAGCCAATATCCATCAGAATTACAGTATGTCTCTTGTAGGTGTGGCATAGAAGTCTGTTGGCTCGATTTCAGGAATTAGAAGAAACGGCCCGTAGATCTGCTTATGTGATGGTGATTTGTTTGTGATTGAGTGTCACAGTCACCGCACTTTGACCTTTGATCCTTTGCATTGAATTCCAGAATTGTTGTATGTAGATTTCGATCTGTAGCGAGTGTGAGAGCATGTTGTTACGGATGAATTCTAAGAATATCCACAGCAATCAAGCAAGAAGATTCGAGCATGTGAGGGTTTCAAAGTCAACTCTGAGATTGTTCTTTACAATCTTTCTTGGATAGCCATTAGGGAAGATATCAGCAATAGTGAGAACTTCAGGTGCATCCACATTCATTTGAGCAGCCATGTCGTGATCTGAAATAACATTAGCCCAAAGAACCAACATATCGAAAGACATAATGTTAGTCAACAGAAGGTTTTATTATCTAATTATTGAATGTACAAAGTTAAAGATTGTTACGAGTCCAAAGTCACTTGTTTGTTCAATATTCCAATGACGTCGTGATAAGTTTAGTGAGTTAGTTAACTTTAAGTTTTAAAGTTTATGTTATCACTTATTTAACACAACATATTAAACGTTTAAGTTTATTAGTGACATTATTGGAGTCGTGATGTTATGATTTGTTTATTTACAAGTTTGCCCGCGTAACAATTCATAATTAAGGTCAATCAAGGCTTAGGCATAAAAGTGGAAAAGTTATGCGTAACAGGAGTGTTATTACGTGTAGTACGAAAGCTTATCGTACATCTAACTTCGGCGTAGAGATATGCAGCGTAGGACAGGGGACCTTATTCGTAGGAGCTTACGCGTGAGCGTATTAAAACCTTATGCGTAAGCTTACCCTCCTGCGTTAGAGTAGGCCTTATGCGTAGAGTCTTGTTCGCATATCCTTCACAGGATCTGGCGTAGTCCCATTGTAGAACCTTATGCGTGTAGGCGCTACGGCGTAGATTACTCTACGCATAACATGCTGCAGCGTAAGGTGATCCTTATCGCGTGAATTTGCTTAGAACCTTGATTCGAATTCTCACTTGTAGCAAACACGAAATAAATTCATCATATCATCAATATTAACACATACATTCATCTTATAACAGTCATGGCATGAAAGCATATCAAGCAGTTTAGGCGTAGAAAGTCTTAAGCGTAGGACAAAAACCCTAATAGTTTAAGAATTACGCATATGAATTTTAGCCATAGGATTAGCATCAAAGTTTTTCCGGTAAGTCAAAGATGTCTATTGAGTTGTCTTAGCCAAGTTTTAACATCAAATGTGTTAGAATCAAAAATTACCTAAACAGTATGAACATAAACCTAATTTCCATTTTATGAATCATTAGTGTTTTACGGGTGTATTAGGGCCTAGATATGATTAATTCAACGACTACAATCTTCTACAACAATCTTTTTCACCAAAACGTTCTCATTTGAAAATACCCCAAATCAGCATATAACCCTAATTTTCAAAAGTCATTCAATTCGTGTTTACGGGTGCGTTTTGATGATAGAAATAGTTTTAGTATGATTAATTGAGCGTTTTGACACAATCATTTTAACACAAAACACAATGATGATTTGTGTTCATAGCTTACGCGTAGAACACGAATCAAACTCAATCTCATCTTTTGACCGTTGGATTTGAGTGAAAATCAAAACCCTTGTTTAAAAACTTGTAAAGATTATTAAACCACTTACAAAATGATGATTGATGAGTGTGTAAATACTCATCATTTTTAGTCAAATCGGAACTGCAAAACGGTTAAAAATGCTCAGAAATGCATCAAAATACTAAGAATATCACAAAAATGCATTTTATATGTTTTAGATGCAAAATTTTCAAAATCAGATGAAAAACGAGCAAAGTTTGCATAATTGGCGATTTAGGTCAGACTTAGAGAAAATGTCAAAAATAGTCCACAGTCAAAATTTCAAAGAAAAATCACCAAAGGTCCTTTTAAAATCATAAATTGTCATGTTTAGTCCTTTGGTGAAAAATGTCAAAAAGTTTGAAAATTACAAAATGGTCCTCCAAGTTTGAAATTTGGCGATTGATTTTGAAAATGTGAAAATGGCAACTTTGGTCCTTATAATATTAACACTTGTCAATTTCAGCCCCTAGGCATCTTTGATGAATTGGCAGTTCTAGTCCTTGAATTTTCAGAAATGGCAAGATAAGCCCTTGAGTATTAAACCTTTCCTACACCTTAGACCCTTGTCACAAGATTTTTGAACCCCTGCCATTTGGACCCTTCTTTTTATATTACCAGTCAAATGAGTTTGACTCACTCTTTCCCTCTCTCCCTCACGGGTTACACCCAAACCTCCATCATCACACACTGCATCCTTCACGATCACCTCCATCTTCACCATCATCATCCACCCCCTCCCTCCAACACAAGAAGCCAAGTTAGCATTAAATGCCTTAGCAATCCCTCGATCCCACAAGCGGTTAAACCAACTTTTGGTAGCCAAAATTACTTTCTTGACCAAGATCATTTAAGCCATCAAGGGCCTCAATTGTTGAGTGGGAACTATTTAGAGAAGAGGAGGAGAACACTTTGGAATCTATAAAAGCAAAAGGAAGCAAGAAGAAGTTAGTTAGTTTTAATTTTCATAAAATGTATGTCGTTTTTCTTATTAGCATGTATTAAATAATTTGTAGTTGTTATTTCCATCTCATTTGTCTCAAACAAAAGTGTTCAAGTACTTTGCAAATCTATTTAAGTGATAATTTCAGTTAATGTTCCATTTCCATCATTTATGTCCACTGATAAAATTTCAAGTTTCAAACTCAATTGGCCAAAGCTTTAAGTGGCTCAATGTCAATCTGCGTAAACATAAGAGCTTACAATAGTTTCTGTAAGCTTGTTATCAAAATAGTCATGAGTTTAGAACCTTAGTCAACAAAGTTAATATGGGTAAGAAAAAATGATCCCGGAAACCGGGATGGGTTGATTGAGACATGAATGGGTTGAATTGTTTCCCCAACAAGCCATTGTGGCTAGGCAACTTTCTCAAGTGGTTTATAAGTTTTCATGCATAAAGCGTATTTGGCAAGTAGCAATTTGTTTAAGCACGGTCAAAGCGGTAGTAACTGGTTATAGTAGTTAGTTTGATCATAGTAACAAGTTGGATCTTGATTTAAATCTGTTTAGTTAATCGGTGTAGATAAGGGTGTTGGTTCATAGCCATGCCCTATAGGCTTCAATCTTGAGGGGTTTATGTTTGTTGTTTCATGTTTGTGTAGTCTAAATATGCTCATTTGATTCAATACTTTGTGCCTGCATAGCCTAAAGTCAAAGTCTCCCTTAAATCCATCTATATGTCTTACTGTTGAGATTTTAGGAGTAGCAGTTCATCGTTTTGTGTTTAAAATCCATCAACATTGCTTGCAACAAGTTTATTACAACATATAACATCTATCTCAGTCATAAAATTGGATCTAAAGTTCATATTAGTCAAAGTTCTTCATTTTGTCAAAAGTCAAAAAGTGTGAAAAGTCATTTTAGGCTCATTTAGGAAGAATTGTTTTGAGTTCATATTTGGGTTTTATCAAATTGAATCTTGGTATTTCAAAAGTTCATTTGGTGCTCTTACTTGTCATCATTTTATCGATTTTTACAAATTTTATAAAGCTCCAAATCAGACTCTTCTTTTTAGACTGCAAAAATCCCTGTACCACGGATCTGAGGTTAGTCTTGAGTTTTCCTGAATTTGGTGCAAGTGCACGAGAGCTCATAAGAGCTTTCATAATCGATTTTTGGTACATTTGATCTCAACCAGGTCTACTTTAGGTTGCTATTAGTAGTTGTCAGTATGAGCTTATTTTTAAGCTTGTGCATGTGCTCAAAGTTGGTACCCAATTCTGTTTAGGTTTATAAAATCAAATAAGTCAAAACTTTTGAGCTTGTGATTCTGTGGTTGTTGCTTGTTATTCCTAGTTGCATTTCAGTACTTATAGCATAGTTAGACATCTGTAATCAGTGGGTGGTTTGTTTGTGTCAATTGGCTTATTTTAGTGCTTATTTATAAGCACTTGTTTGAGCAGTTGCATTTTTTTACAAACAAGCACTTGTTTTTCCAATTTTCCTAGCTTCCTCACATCAATTTAGAGTTTTCCTGAAAATTTCAGATTTTTCCAAGTTGTTTTGCTATTTTTCCTAATTTAAAGTAGTTTTTAATCATTTTTAATTAGCTTTTAATATAAAAAATTCAGAAAAGGTTCAAAAAAATAATTTTTCAATTTTCTTAAGTTAAGATAAATATAAAAAGCCAAAAAAGTATTTTTCCATATTTTTCTTAGTTAAATTTGTATTTTTAAATAATTTAATTAGTTTTTAATAGTTTAAAATTCATAGAAAATAGAAAAATAATCATAAAAATACAAAAATAGTTTTGAAAATTCTAGTTTGATATTTTAGACTTTTCCATTTCATAATTTTATTTTTCTAGCTTTATTTCCTAGTTTCTTGAATTTTAGGTAAGTATTAAATAGATTTTAATAATAATTATATAATTAGTTATAAAAATAATTTTCTTTTTCTAAAAAGTTTATTTTATCATTAGGTTTGTAAAAATATCATTTTCATATTTTTAGGGTTAATATTGAATAAGTTTCACTTTTTATTTTGTACGTAAGTTTTTAGTTTTAAGTTTTAAACGTTCATCACTTTAAATATAGTGATAGCGTTTATTTAATAGATTTTATCTTTTTAATTTTCTTTAATTTGCATTTAAGCCGTTTTTATTTGTTGGCTTTTCCTGTAGTTGTAATCATTCTCAAATCCCTTTTAAAACGTTCAAATCTCCGGATCACTATCACGTTTGATAATCCATTGCATAGCTCATTTGGGACATGGCGACAGGAAACACTATACTCCTCGGATCTTCATTGCATTTATTATGCGAGCTGTTTTAAGTGAAATTGCGGCTGGCCATTCACAAGTGACCAGTTTGTGTGATTAGACTTGACGGTTTTGCGCATCAATGATCCAATACACGGATATGAAGATCGATTTTTGAGCATAGGATGATTTAGGTGATGATAATAAATGTGAAGTGAAAGTTAGGTGGAAGAGTTTTTTATTAAAATAACTTTAACCTTTTGGCAGTTTTGGTCCCTCCACCTTTTCCTTTTTCATCCAAAGCCATTTAACTTCCATTATGGTTACCAAACAAAGATTTTAAGAAATAAATTTGACGACACTCCTCCTTGACTTAAGAAAATAATGAAAGGTTATAATTTTAGACCGAGGAGTGTCAGCTTAACCAGAAAAATTTACCACCATTGATACAAGAAGCAACCAGAATAGAGTAACATGCAAGTACGAATGTTTTGAAAGCAGTTAATATTTATTTTCTCCCCTCAACACTTGATCGGAAAAATACTGAATTTTGAAAGATTATAGTGTTGACGGAAAAAATGTACTTGCCATGTTGAAAGAAAAAATAGATTAGAAGAATATTTTTGTTGTTTTATCAGTTTTATATTTTTGTATTTTGTTTTTGAAAAATATTTACAAAGAGATTTTGGTGTTTGTGAGGTTTTAAGGCTGTTTTAGGAGGTCATCCAATTCCTCTTGAGTCAAACACCTCATACCAATCCGGTGGACCAACTCATTAAACCTAGCGGGAGGCAAGGCTTTTGGTGAGAAGATCGCAATTGGTATTCATACCCATAAAATATAATTCAACGGTACCACTCTCGTCCACGTGATCCTTGATGAAATGATATCAAGATCGATGTGCTTTGATTTCAGTCTTTGGCCGGGTTGTGCGAGATCGCAATGGCACTCGATTGTCGCGATACATCGGTTCGGTCAAATACGTAACCATAGTCTTTGAGTTGTGTTCTCATCCAAATGACTTGAGCACAACACGCCGACATGGCTACATATTCTGCTTCGGTTGAGGACGGCGATGTACAATCCTGCTTCTTCGATTGCCATGACACGGTTTGTCACCAAAAATTGTAAAGCTCCAGGAAGTGCTTTTCGTGAATCTAAGCATCTGCGTGGTCAGCCGTTTGAAGCGATTAGTTCAAAACCGAATCCCGGATACAGGCCCCCAAATTAATGGTTCCCTTGATGTATCGGAGGATTCTTTTAACCTCAGAGAGGTGGGTTTCAGCTTGGTCGCGGCCCGATAACGAGCAAAGATATACTGCAAAGACAATATCGTCTGGTATTAGATACATGAGACCCAATAATACTACGGTATTTGGTAGGGTCCACCAATTTCCCATGTAAATCCGCGTCTAGCTTCTTGGTATGAGCCATTGGTGTGGCATAAGTGTCACAGGTATTCATTCCAAATTTGTTAACAATTCAAGGGCATATTTGGGTGACTCAAGAAAATACCTCGGGGTGATTGATGAACTTGTAGTCCTAGAAAGAACGTAAGTTCACCCATCATGGACATTTCAAAAATTTTCTTCATTAGTTTTTCAAAAGCGATTGAAACTTTTATGAGTTGACCCAAAAATGATGTCATCCATATAAATTTGAACAATTAAAATATGTTCCTCGTGATATTGTATGAAAAGAGTTGGGTCGACCGAACCTTTTGTAAAATTATTGGCAATGAGGAAAGATGATAGCTTATCGTACCATGCCCGAGGGGCTTGTTTGAGACCATCTGAGCTTTGTTCGGTTGTAGACATGGTTAGGGTAAGGCGGGATCAATGAATCCTTACGGTTGGCTGACATAAACCGTTTCTTTAAGTTGCCCATTGAGGAGAGCGGTTTGACATCCATCCGAAGACCGTTATATTCATATGAGCAGGCATGGCGAGAAATATCCCGAACGACCTCAAGACGAGCAAGCGAGCAAAAGATTCTTCAAAGTCAATACCCTCTTCCGGCGATAACCCTTAGCCACCGGCGTGACTTATTTCGATTAACGTTTCCTTCAGATCCAATTTGTTTTTCCAAATCCATTTGAGACCAATGGCGTAGACCTGTTGGTCTTTCAACGATTCCCATACTTCAAGGCGTTTGAATTGGTTGAGTTCTTCTTGCATGGATTCAATCCAGTTGTCTTTTGTCATTGCGTCTTTGATTTTTTTAGGTTTAGATTGGCGACGGTGAGTGCAAAATGCAATGTTCACCATCTTGTGAAGACGTTGTCTTGTAACGACTGGTTGATTCGGGTTGCCAATAATATTTTCCCGAGGATGGTCTTTTGTCCATCTATGTGTGGAGGGTTGATGTTGGTATACATTGTGCAGATTCTGAGGATTCAAATTGCTTGTTGAAGATTCGCGACATCCGGTGCGGCGATCTCATTAGCAAGCGGGTTAAAGAACGCATTTGGATCAAAATCTGCAGGTGGGGGGTACTTCATTGAACATCATCACCGGTTCATCATTGTTGGAAGCGGTTTGTTCAGCTGTTGTGTTGGAGTCAACTGGTGGTGCTTCTTCGACAGTAGTTGTTGTAGCGAGTGTATCGTATAAGATTATTATCGGGTTGAGCAATGAAACAGCGGAACAGGCGGATACACCTGGAGCACGTTCATCAATATCGTCACCGAACAGCGGAGCAAATAACCTTTCCATTTGTTGACGAGTAAGTCGGGGCTTTGTTCATTGATGATGGGGTTTGGGGAAGTTTAAGCGGTTGTGTCCGGGTTCCAAGCCGTTATACTCGAAGCCATTTCGTAAGTTCATCAAAATGAGCATGAATCGTTTCCATAACCTCCTTTGTTCGACGATTCGGATTCGAAACCTTTAGAATTATCACAATATCCTATAAAGACTCCAATGTCAACTTTGGCTTTGAGCTTTCCAAAGTCATCACGATCATTATTCGGATAGCAAAGAGATCCAAAAACATAAAAGTGTTTGAGATTGGTTTTCTTTGTGGACAAGCTCAAAAGGTGTTTTGTTGTGGCGTTTTGTAATCATAGAACGGTTATGAGTATAGCATGCAGATCGACTACGCCCATAAGTAATCTGGAAGTTTAGCATTGATTAACATTGTTCTTGCGGCTTCCACTGCGTTGGTTTAGATCTTTCAACAACTCCGTTTTGTTCTTGTGTACGTGCAATAGATGTCGATCTTTGAATTCCCACTTTCTCATAAAATTCACGAAGAGTTTGGTTAACAAATTCAATGCCTCTCATCTGTTCGATTTGTCAAGCGGTGTTTCAGTGGCTGAACTTGTATTTTCGTGAGAAAGGTGATGATCATTTGTGGAGCTTGATCTTTGCTTCGAAGAAAGTAGACCCAAGTCCGGCGTGAATAGTCATCAACAATTACTAAGATGTAGCGTTTGCCATTGATCGTTTGCACGCGCATCGGGCCACACAAATCCATGTGTAGAAGATGAAGCACATCTTTGAGTCGTGTTCCACCTTTGAAGGAAAATGAGCACGAGTGCTTTTGCCTTGTTCACAAGCCGAGCAAAGGTGATCTTTAGAATACCGAAATCGTGGGAGTCCTTCAACTAGTTTGTGTCGAGCAAGGTTGGTGATGGTTTGAAAGTTTAGATGTGAGAGACAGCGGTGCCATAGCCAGGATTTTGTTGATGTTGCCTTTGAAAGTAAGCGGATGGGAGAAGAAGCAACCATGTCTTGCATAGAGATAGTGTAGAGACTAGAATTACGCGAGCCGGACATAAGGTCGTTTCCTTGTAGATCACGAATGAAACAAGTTTTCTCCCTGAAAGCAACCTCCCAATCTCCATCACATAAGCTGACCTACTAAAAGCAGATTGTGACCGAGGCCTTCCACATAATAAACCCTGCTAATTTCGATGTTCCCATTGATATAGTCTCCGTAGCCCATGATAGCTGCGAAGTGATCATTCCGAACGGCGATGCCAATGAACTTTGCAATAAAGTTTGATAACATTTAAGGTTGCCTGTCATGTGTCGGGAACATCCGCTATCAACAATCCAGAGAATGATCGTATCACGCATTACACCTGAGGCGACGGATGGAATAGAAGTAGATGTGGAACCCGAAATGTTAGAGGGTTCGGAGCGCGTTATAGTAGATATACACACATCAATAGCTTTAGGTATCCATTTAAATCCTAGTGTGTTATATATCCATTTCCGCCATCTCCAACTAGTATTTGCTTTAGTCTTAGTGAATGCACTAGGTGGTACTACTTTCCTAGGAGGTGAAATCTGGAGCTCTGGGGACAACAAGCGTTTCTTAGAATCTAAAGAGGCGGTCTACCAAGCTGAGACTTAGAAAGATTAGTGGGCCTAGAGGTATTCGGTTCTTAGGATTCCTTAAACGAGAGATGATAGCTTTAGCAACACATTTATCATGACAATCGGAATTCATACTTTTACGCCAAATAACACAAGGTGCATCGGTGAATATCAAAAGTGCTTAAAGGTTTAGCATTCGTTACATCACTATTTCTATTACATTTGCGGACGCTTAATATCTATAGTGGAAGCAACATTCATAGTCCTAGGGTGTTCTTCTACTTTAGCATTCTTTATTGATCTTTTCTTAGGTCGCAACTTCCTATTCTTCGATGTAGTGCTCTTAGGCCGTGAAGTCGCGGACGTTTGGAAAAGAGCAAACTATTCTGTTTTTAGAATGAAGCACGTTAGCAACTTGTGATTTGGCAGCAGTGATTCTAGGTTCACGATTACTAAGTGTTACTGGGGCTATTCTCTTAATCACGATAGGAGGAAGTTGTTCATACTTTCCTAACATTTCTCTTAACTTGAAGATAGTGTGAATCGGATCTTGATTTTCAGACCGAATATTTCCAAAGAAAATGCATAACTTCTTTAGTGTGTGCAAGATAATGATCAAGTTCATTTGATGCTTCATCACGAGTCTTTTGAGTAAATCAAATATGACACCATATTCCTTTTAACTTTTACAAGTTCTTGTTCATATTTTGAGATTTGACACTTAAAAGTTACGTTTTGATCATCCGGCTTGCTCAATTTTGGATCGTAAGATTTGTCACGCAATCGGGCGATTTTGTGTTGAAAAGCAAGTTGTTGATCGTGAATATCTTTTTGACACCAATTAAGACGACGTATTGCATTTGAAAGTTCGTTTTACAATCGTTTATTTTCAACTTTTAAGGACTCGATCTGAAGCACATTATCAGTGTTCTCAACATTTACCACGAATCAACGATATCAGCAGAGATATAATCAAATGCATATGCCAAAGAATTCAATAGCACAACATTATGGACATCAGCATAGATGACATCTTCCAAGAGTCGATCAACATCTTTTCTCAACATTTTCTTTTTACGTTTAGTATGAGAAATAGATGTTTCGTTTTCAGCGACGACCTTCATCAATCCAAGTTCCTTATGAAAGTCCTTTTCCCAAGACAATGCACAACTTTTCAAATTTTTAACATTTGGTAAAAGATTTTTCTCAAAAATGTCTCTTTGTTCTCGAGCGAGAGGCGATTGAAAATGTTGAACTTTGATTTGAAATGATATTCTATCTCATGTTGTAAAGTTTTGAGGTCATCCATGAAAAGGTCAAAATATCGAAGAATTTTGCGATTTTCAAGTTTTGAGTTTACTTCACTGATGGAAGGTAAAGGACCATAAGTTTGTGCATAATCTGGTTTAGGATTGTCATTAGAAGACTTCGAGACGTTTTATGATAATCCTTGGTGTGTTAGAAGAATCCGTTGGTGTGGCGAAAGTGACCGCTTTTGAATAGTTAAAAGGTTTGTTGTAAACAACTTTTCTAATTTTGATCGACTCTCGTCTTCTGCATCTAATTCCTCTTGACGATGATATTCAACAACACTCATAACAGAATTGTCAATTTTATATTCTCGCTTACTGGAAACTTCGTGATTTGGTTTGAATGCTTTGGTTGAAAGCTTAGGTTTGTAATCAGTGAGATTCGGTCCATATCCATTTGGATTGGGTTTTAAAGTAAACTTTTCAATGGCTGTGACCGACTCGCCATGTTTGTAAACAACATTTTTAAACTCTTTAAGTTTGTTTTGCAAGCCGATGATTTCTTCAAGATGATCATCTATTCGTTTCGTTGAATGCTTTTTGTATGCAGAGAACTGTTTTTGACAAGTTAACAACTCAGCCTTAGCTTTTGATTTTCCAAGGTGAGAGCATTAATTTGCTTTTTATGTTCATGTTTCAGTTGTTCCATTTTAGACAACAAAGCATTCTTGGCGGCTAGATCAACATCTGTCTCTAAATATTTTTCGTTTTGATGAGATTTGGCAAAGGCGCTTCAAAACCCGTTTCACGCTTTTCTTGAGTTTTGAAAAAGTTGAGTTGCTTTTGTAAACATTCAAAATCCTTGGTTAACAGTGCATTTTGCTTTTCAAGTCCTGATTAATGGCATGACATTTTTCCATTATGGTATGTTGGTCTTGTATTAAAGCGAGCAAAATCCGGATGAGGCAAAAATTCGGCGTGTTCAACGTGAGTCACAACATGATCATTACTGAGATCCTCAAGTATAACCACCGAGTCAATTTGATTATCAAGGGAAACCGTTTGGTCATCTTGATCGTCAAATATAACTATGGTGTCTAGTTGAAAATCGCGTCGAATGAGATGTGGACGACTCATTTTGAACATTCGAGCCTTGGGATTCGGATGTTGGCGGAGATATGAGATGAGAGATAAATATGGTTTGTTCGTACTGAGACAAGCCATCGGTGTCATCACCCTGGGCCGTGTCACTCATGTGTAACTCATGCATATTAGCCATCAACATAACAGCTGCATTGGCCTGAAGTCCTCCATATCATCATCGAGTGCATTTGCCATAAAGCTCGTTTCTTTGTCTATGAGAGTTCCACCAGCTTCATCCTTAAGAGCCAAAAGAAGAGCCTCTTTGTGATAAGCATTGCCCCGAGTCCTAGGATTTGGGCATGCATTAGCTAGATGTCCCTTCTCATTGCAGTTGTAGCATCGAAGTCCATTCAACCCATTTTCGAGCATTGCTGTTCCACCACAGGCTCGATTGTTATTCCTACCCACATTAAACCCGACCACCGCCCATCTGACCATAACCACGATTCGAACTTCAACTCGTCCATTGTTCACAAAGCTTGATTCCTTGTATTAGATGAGGAGCGAATCACGGTTGTTGGATTTGTTGGTATAACGGCTAAAGGCATTAGCAATCATAGCAAATCCTTGTTGCAAGGCTTCGACGGATCGATTCCTCATTAGCATCCGCGACAAGTGCTTGAGCATTGTTGTTGTTGTATGGAACCAATTGAGTTTGTTGAGATTGAGGCTGTGAAGGATCATATGGTGTGATTTTAGCAGTTGGTTGAGTTGTTGGTTGAGGAGAATAACTGTTTTGAGCATATAAGGCAAGTTTTTGATTTTCCGGATGTGTCGGTGGAGCAATTTGAGCACGGAGAATCCTTTCCTATCAACTTCCTTTTCATGAGGCTTCAATGTCGTACAACAATCCATATGTAGAATGATGCATATTCTTCGCTTGACGGAGAAAAATGACATACTTCTCCCATTCAGGACCAAGACTACTCAGGAACTTAGTATTCAACGCAATTCTTGGCATGATGATGTTGTGTTTATCCAAATCATTGATGATGTCTGAAAACGATGATGATAAGACTCTAGTGTCTCTCCGGGTTCAATCATGAAGTGTTCATAAGCCAAGTAAAATTTGGATTCCAAATCCTCGATTGAGTACTAGAGATCCTTCCATAAGAAGATGAATATGATCCCACATTTCCTTTGCGTCTTTTTGAGCATCAACACTTTGAAGAATTGGGTTAGGTAATCCTAAGAGGATATATTGCATTGCAAGTTCATCAGCTTCATAGTGTAGAAGTTCCTCTGCATTCAGGTCGGAAACAGTAGCAATGTTGGATTGTTCATCTCTTGGTGGATTAGCATTTGGATCGTGAATGCGGGATACGATGCAGGAGGCATCTGAAATGGACCTTCCAAGATAACCTTTTTCAAGAACTTTCCATGTGGCTTCTTTAGATCACAAAATCTAAAGAACCTTATCACCCATTGATCGTAGTTTCCTGGAGTGAGCATTGGAGGTCTATCAAGTGATCCAGCCTCATGAGTTGATTGTTGGTACGCTAAAGCTTCACACATCTTTGCAAACCAAGTGGGTTCCTTCATAGTGTTCCTTGATGGATGTTGATTGAATTGTTGTTGATAAATTGCTTGTTGTTGATTCCATTGTTGGTGTTGTGGAGTTAGTTGTTGTTGACATTGAGAATAAGTGTAAGGGAAATAGTTAGAGTATGGTGGTTGTGACATGTTGAAAACTTGTGTTGGTAAAAATGGATCTTTGTAGTCGAATTAACCTTTGTTGATGAAGTTTCCTTAGGCGTAGAAATCACAAGAAACCAAGTAGAACTTATGCGTAAAAAACACCAAAGTTACGCAGCTAACAAGGAGGGTTACGCGTAGTTTTAGCTTACGCGTAAGTAGGAAAAGACACTAAAGTTATGCGTAGACACAAAGTTAGGCGTAGAAACTTATGAGTAGGATTACCTTAAGTAAGACAAGGCTTAGGCGTAAGATGAATCTTATGCGTAGGATTTCTACGCTTAAGCTTTATGCTTATGCGTAAGTTTAGGGTTTTAGCCCAAGTGATCTTTCACACTATCCGCGATTGCAAAATATATCCCAAGTCGACGTATTTTCGGCTTATCCAAGCAAGAAAACACGGAGTAAACCACGAAAACGAAGATCAAACCAAGGAATAACTTACGCGTAATATTAGGGTTTTGATACGCGTAAGATTACTCGTAAAAATGATTGTGCTTAAATTTGTTTCTAAACCAGATTTTTGTTATGGAATAGCTTCAATATCACCAAAATAACATAAAAGTGTGAAACTTGATGAACCAAAGCGACTAAGCGGGTTACGCGTGAGAACGACACCCGAACAAAAACAAGCTTAAAAACTTAGATCCACTCGTAAAGGTTGAAACTTTTTGCCAAAAACAAGTATTTTAACACCTTAAGACATTGAAAGTACAAGAATCTTGGATTCAAACGTGTAAAAATTGTGTTTTTAAGCGAACCAAAGTATCAAACCACGCACGTATGTTCTACGCGTAGGACCAAAACCCACTTCAAGAAACAATACGTTCACCCAACTAGTAAGCGATTGATACCACTGTTAGGTCACTATATTTACAACACAAGCTTAATAGAAAGATAGAGAGGCGATTGAACAAGAAATCAAACACAAAAACACGATATAAAGACACGGTTATCGTGAGAGTGTAGTGAGAGAAATAACTTGAACAACCAACCTTCAAATGAAGGTTTACAAGGGGTATTTATAGGCAAGGAGCTAGGGCAACACTCCCACTCCTTCCCTTTACCTTATTGGACATGGGCCTAAGCTCATGGGCCTTCTACATAAGCTTAAGGCTAATAACAAACATAAAGGCCATAATTAAGCTACCTATTACATATTAATTACTAACACTTGATTATGGTTTAGGAGTGATTCCAACAACTATTGAGGCTAAAAATCTCCCCCTAAGGGGTGGTCATTCAAAAGATGCTCCACTTGATAAGATCTTTACTTTTCTCGAGCTTGAACTTTGTGTGTAGATATAGAATAGTCTTGATTCTATGTTCCTTCATGCTTTGTGATCAGATAATGTGGTTGTCTGGATTGTCAACCGTTGGTTTGGTGTCTCCACGTCTTTCTCCACCATGCTCACACTTCTATTTGTCTTTTGGTTACCAATGATGTAGTTCTCGAGTCTTTAAACTTTGTAGATTCTTTGACATTAGTGAAGAATCATCTTTAACTTTGAGTAGCCTTTGATTTTGATGAGAACTTTCATGTGTTGTTGGTATGAGCATGTGGAGAATCTACACGATCAATCCGCTCGGAGCTTCCATAAGAAGAAAACATAAAACAGGTTAGTAATAAGCGGATTCCGGCACTTACAAGTTTGAATTTCGAGGGTGTTAACAACATAGTGTGAAAACACGTCTCTAATTCTCACAAGCGCCGTTCTGAAGAGTCCCACATGTGAGATAACGCGATGTACCAAGTACACCTACTGATTCGGATGAGTTGAAGTACCAGAGAAGCATCACTCCACGATTGTAGACCGTTTGAGACACATTAAGCGTAATCCACGGGGAGTTACCGAAGTGACTTCTTGTCGGTACGCTGATGTTGACCACTGGCGAGGAGTTTCCATTCAATCATTGAAGATCACAAATGTGAAACTTCTCATAAATGTTCTGGCAGATTGCTAAGAACTGCGTAGGACTCTAGAATATATCACTTGTGCCCTTAATGATGAACAACAAGCGATGTCATGTCATGTGTTCCTATGAGATCTTTTGATGAATCTCATGGCTCTAGACTCAATAATGCATTTTGGTTTTCTGGCGGAGACTAGGGGAGGGTCTCCTTCTTCAATACCAACAATCTCTAAGAGAAAGTCGATAGATTATGCAGGGTTCCCGGTGAGAATGAAACAAATCCTTTTGAGAGGAATTGAGTGGCTAGAAGGTTTAGTGCAGTTCGTCACTGGGTCCATGACGTCTTTGTCTTCAATACCAATGTCAACTTAGTGACAACCGGTGAGATGAATTGAACCCGGTTTCTACCCTAAGGTTGAATATGGAGGGCTATTTCTTTTCACCCTTTCTTTACATTTCTTTTAATTCTTCAACCCCTTCTTTCTCCTTTCTCACATTACTCCTTTTTTCAATCATTCCTAAGGACTTCTAATACTAACTATTTGTGATGTCATTGGGTAGATCCCTCCGGCTCTGGCGGATCATAGGACTAATTTCCTATCCTTAGTCACCTTATAACTCCATGACTGTCCCATGTTGCCATAAAACCATTTTTCTTGAAAATCTCACTGAGTGTTTATGATAGAAAACATGTTTGAAACACTCTGAGAGTTTTATATTTTGAAACACTCCCCTTCATATGTGCTTATAAGTTTTGACGAAATGCTGCACATATAGGGTAGAGTTCGCACTTTTTGAATTGATTGGCTCATGATAGACAATTCCCCACGAGACAGTTCACGTTGCCTAGTTAAAGAGTTCCATTGTCAGTTTTTAGGTGACAACTAGCTCTAATAACTAACTTGAAGTTGTAAACAGTTCTTGAAAAGAAGGTTAGACCCATGTAAGTTCATGTCTATCACAAGTTTCTCGAGATGGTACATTTACTGAATTTGATTACTCGTCAATTCATTAGTTCTGACTGAGTCGAGCTCTTTTGAGATTCAAACAACGATCATTAAACCTATTTTATCACATTTTAATCACGTCTTCTCCCCCTCGAAAATAGCATAATTGTGATATTTTTTATATCAACGGATTAAACAACAATTTTAGAAACTTGTGGGGAGACAAACGGATTTGATTTTAGCATGAAATTGGAACATTTTTGGTTTAATACTCCCCCTTAAAGAAAGCATATTTTTCATACAGAAAATTTAGAATCAATTAAGGGTTTAGAGAGAGTTATCTTGATCACAAAATATTTTGAAAGATTTTGAAAAATCTTTTTGAACAATCTTGAAAAGGTGCTCAAGATGATGATGATTTCTCACCATTTTTTTTTAAATGTAGTGCAACCAGCTGCATTACACTTGTGATTTTTCATTAAAAGCACGAGTTTTGATTTGAAAATAATAAAAGTCATCATTTTGGTCCGGTTTCATCTTGAAGTATCTGAAAGCCATAGTTTAAGAAGTTTTGAAAGCAGCGTGTTTTGAAAAACATTAAAGAACTCTCGCTCAAGCATCCTGTACATACCGTATCATTGTTGAATGACATTTCTAGAAACGTACAAAATATCGATTATATGAGAGACATGTCGTGAGAAGAATATTTTTGGATTTTTGATTTTATTTTTTTTTGAATTTTTTGAAAGTTTTCTATTTTTGTATTTTGTTTTTGTTGGTTTTATAAAAGAAATGGAAAATCAAAAATAGAAGATAGAGATAATGAGAAGAAGAGTTTACAATTAGAACCCTCGATGAGCTGGGTTCGAGATATTTGATTCACCTGCAACCAAAGAAGAAGAGTTTTCACAAATAACAGTGTTAGAAGTACAAGATTCCTCACGGTGAGGGTGATCACTATCAACGGTTGTAGTGGTTTCTACTTCCGTAACTAGATGAGTTTCACTATTATCTGTGTTGTTGCAAGTATCAAAAATCTTTCCTGTGGGAATCCATCTAAGACCAACTTGGTTGAAAACTTTTCCCGTGGGAATCCACCTAAGGTAAGATCTAAGAGTTGTTTTCTTATCGATCACGGAAGACTTATTTTTTGAAAAACTACGTCGAAGAGATCCACCTATTAGGTTTCCTTTTGATGTTCATCTTGTCAACGGGTTTGTTTCGGTTTGGAGTCTTAGTGGATTGTGCCTTGGCACGAGAATTATCTTTCTTGAGATATTGTGAGACACATGCATCATGATTAGCTGAAAAGACACATTTTTTTACATGTAGTGAGACAAATTCAATATTCTTGTTTAAGCAATGACTTTAACTTTGTCACTACAATCTTTTGAAAATTGATTCTTGTTCGAAAAAGACTTAGAATTCCTAGTGTTGTTTTCTAAGGGCATAGCATTTTCTTTTGCGCAACTACTCTTAGATGCAATCCAATCCCTAGTCTTTTGTAGAGTGTTCCTAGGTAATGGTTTACAACTACTAGCATTGCCTTGAAATCGCTGTAGAATTCATCACCTAGATGTTTCACCTAAAATTCCGTCTTTACAGTGCATTGCCTTTTTCCTAGCTTCTTCTAGATAGTGATTTTGGACCATGTCGTTAGAACCAACAGATTCTTTAACTGGATTTATGGTCACATTCCGTGTACTATTCCTAGAAATGCCAGGTGTAATCACTTTAGGTTTTCAAAGACAAGCCTTTTCTTTTTCAAAACCTTTGATAATTCTCTTTTAATAGGCAGGGGTTGTGGAGTGTGGTTTTGACAATTCTTTTTCTCATTGACTTTTGGGCGGTTGAAATAGACATTTTGTTTGAAAACCGGTTTTGGAACATTTGCCTTCTCCTCAGTCAATGGTTTTGCAATCTTAGAATCCACAGCCTTTACTTTTAGACTTACCAGTTGAGCTCTCAAAAGATCATTTTGCTCTTGCATGTCCTTGTAGGCACGTTCATACGACAGTTTGTCATACTTGCATTCCTCGGTTTTTCGATCAAGCTGTTTAAAATAGGACACGTTTTCTTTTTCAAGTTTTTCAAGAGCTTTTTCATATTTTGAAACAATTGCGGAGGTCTCAGACTGTAGTCTTTCATGATCTTCAACAGAATATGTTTGTAAGATAATGTACATGATATCGGTAGTCATAACATCTTCGAAGAGAGAATCATTCAATTTTTCCAAAACTTTGGTGTGTTCAAAACATTCATTAGCTTGCTTTATCAGGGATTTATGGTCCTTGACAAAGTCAGCTGTTTCTTTCAAAAGCGCTTGTTCAAAATGAATTACCCTTGCACGATGGCATTGGTGAGGGCAATTTGAGTTTCAAAAAACGCTTTCATTTCGTCATCATGACGAGTAAACCAGATATTAGTTGCGATATTGGTTTTAGATTTTACAGTCTCTTGAAGTATCCCAATTCTGGTTGTAACATCTTCTAAAATGCTTCTGGCATCACTTGTGTTAAAAGGATTGTTTGAAGACATTTGTTCGATTTTCGAAAGAGATTTTGAGACAACTACAGGAGTTGAAACTGGTTTTGAAACTGGTTTTGAAACTGGTTTTGAAACTGGTTTAGAAACTGGTGTTGACACACTGTTTGAAACACTAGGTGTTATGGAAAACTTTGACTTTTCTTTTTGATTAACAAAAGTAATTCCATTAATTTTGTTCCATTTATTATAATCAATTGGCTTTAGATCTGGATTCTTTTGTTTCATTTTTGATCTACTCTCATCAGATAGTTCTAACGTTTCAAGAGAATCATGAACAATTATGGGTTCATGCAAAGGTTTTCCATTGTTCAACACATTCCATTCTTTCTGAGCTTTCTTGAGGAAACAAGGAGGCGTGTTACCAAGAGCCATTTTTTGAGTTGTATGAAAATACGGATTTACTTGATTAATTAGCATATTGGTTGATTTAGCTGAATGGCCCGTTGTAACAAGCAAATTTTCCAATTTTTTGATTATTTCATTTTTATCAAGAATTTCATCAAGAAGAGAATCTTCTCGTTTTGAAAAATCAACAATCAGCTGTTTCTTCTCTTTTCAAGATCGAGAATAAGTTGCTTGTTGTTTAGAAAGTTGGTTTTGAAGTTGAAATTTCCTTGTTTAAAGATTTTATTTTCAAGTTCAAATTAACATCAAGTGTGTCATACTTGATTTGCAATTGTTTTTCTCTTAAAGCAGAATCTCGATAACCAATTTCTAATTCTGATACTTTGTTTGTATGAAATTCAAAAGCTCTTGCGTTCTCCTTGTAACTCTCAAGCTCAACGGTCAATTTAGCATTCGCGCCTTAACTTCAGCGATTGACCGTTCTAACTTTCTCAATTTCAATGCCACAGTTATTGATTAATGATTCAAAATAAGCACGGGTTTCCTCATCAGTCTCAGTATTTTGTGCCACACAAGGTCCATTAGGATCCACATCACGGAGTTTGAGTTCGTATTGCTACAACTCGGATTGTCCAGGTATGTATCATAAGTAGGTGCTGATGTCGCAGAATGATGTTCGTCATGAGTAAACACATCACATATGACATTGTTATAGCATGGATCAATGATTGGTACCTCGAATCTGCGTTGGCCTCATAAGACGGGAGGTGCGTAATCGATGTCGTACTTAGTCTCCTGAAGATTTGCCATGAAGATGCAGTTTGCATTGATGTCCTCTCGGTCTTCCAAATCATCCATAATAGCGAAAAATTCATGTTCCTCGGCTTTCTGAAGATACGCAAAATCCTTCTTTTTCGGCTTAGTAGGACAATAACTTGCCATGTGACCCACTCCTTGACAGTTGTAACACGTAACATGATTACCCTGATTCATATTTCCATAATTCCCAACGACTGGAGCTGCAACATTCCATTCGATTACCCAATGAACTCTATTCCCAACATTACGTCCCATCGATTTCCAACATTCGACCCAATGATTACCCGATACGGAACGCTGATTACCCAAGCGACTTCTAAATGCTTTACCCAAGAATGCAAAAGCATGTGACAAAGCCTCTTCTTGTTCAATTTCAAGATCAGTGATTCCTTGTTCCTGGTATTGTTGATACTGTTGTTATTGAATGACTTGTTGTTGGTGGATAGAAGGTTGTTGAGGGATAAACTTGTGGTTGAGAAATGTATTGCTGCAAGTTGTTGTTAGTGGAAGATGATGAAGCTTGTTGTTGTGTATTCACTGGAGTTTGAGTCTTTGCAAGTAGTGCCAATGGATCATGATTCTTTGCCAATCTTTCTTTCCTAACTTCATTCACTTCATTTTGGTTTTGTTTGAGAAAATCGTTGAGTTGATCAAAGTTCACTTGATGTAAGTCTTTTGTTTGGTTGACAATAGTGACATATCATCCCCATTCTTCGGAAGATTGTTCAGAACTTGATGTTTTGAACGATAGTTCTGGGTGCTAACTTGTTTCTGATAAGCTCATTCATCAAAGTACAAAACCTTCCATAGTATGATTCAATGGATTCTCACGGGTTGAAGTGAACTTTTCCCATTCAGTTAGCAGCTTGTTCTCCATGTCTTGTTGACCAATTTCTGTTCCATGACAAAGCCGTCTAACATGTTCCCACATATCAGCGGTTTCAACCTGTCTCACGATAGCAAAGATGTCTCTTAGTAAACCCAGTTGGACAATATGAATTGCCATGTCATCTGCATCGACTTGTTTGATCCTCGTCGGTGTATTCGATTCTTTTAAGGCGATAAGATGGTGGGGCCGGAGGTGTTGCATCGGGATTTCCAGATTTGGACTTGTCGAGGCTGGAAAGGTCCATTCGTAATGGATTGAATCATGAGTTTTCCATTAGGTTTGGTCTTGATGTAACGAAGCATACGACTTGTCCATTGAAGATAACCACCTTTTTCCAACATAGGAGGGCGGTTTTCGCACCCGGCTGCATGAATGTATTGTTGAGTTGCCATTGATGAAGGTATGTTATGATAAAGTTGATGTAGGATCGATTCAACGATAAAGGAGTTGTGTTTAATAAGATATTGCCGTTTGAAGTTTTTCTGAAAGTCGTACTCGTGAACTTGGTTCTTAGGCTTAAAAAAAATTCTCAAAATTTGAAATTCACTATAAAAAACAATTCTAAGGTTGTATGAAAAATTTGAGTTATGACAATTTTGACGCCAAATTTGACCGAAAAATTTGAATTTGGGTCCAAAAATTTGAATTTTTGACCAAAATTTTCCAAGTTATACCAAAATTTGAATTTCACGTAAAAATTGAACGTTTAGTCTCCTCAAAAATTTAAATTTGAATTTTTTTTATTTATTTATTTTTTTTTTTTGAAGAGCTTAGGCGTAGACCGAAGAAGTTACGAGTAGGATGCTTAGGCGTAGAGATTGTGCTTAGGCGTAGAGAGAACTTACGCGTAATACCCAAGTTACGCGTAACAATAGAGTTATTCGTAGACTAAAAACTTAAACGTAGAATCCTTATGCGTAGGATTTACTTATGCGTAAGACAAGCTTAGGCGTAAGAAAATACTTATGCGTAAGAAGTTATACGCATAAGATTTAGCTTATGCGTAAATCTAGGGTTTTGCCCAAAAATCCTTTACACTATCACAATGTAAAAGATATCCAAAAGTCGAAGTGTTCCACAAACTTATCCAAGTGAGGGAAGCACTGAGTAATCGTTGAAGCTCCAAGAATCTGCACCAAAGCTTATCGTAAAACCTTATCGTGGGAAAAGGGTTTTGACTTTTCTTCTGCGTAAGAATAGGGTTTTGACCTACGCAGTAAAAATTTCCATGATTCAAAGCGATTTCGATGCACAAACGACTTCCAAAACACTCAAATCCCATGAAAGTTTTGACCTTTATCACCCAAAATGCCTTTTATGCTTATGCGTAGAAATGAACAAGAACCAAACACGAGTTTAAAAGTGAAGAAAAACACGTAAAGCTTTGAACTTTTTGCAAAAAACTGAAACTTTAACACCAAATAAACCTTAAACCACAAGAATCTTGAATTTTTAAGTGTAAAAATCAAAGCTTTAAGCGTGGCAAAGATGTATAACGTGAGCTTCGCGCGTCTGATACCAAACCTTCAAAACAAACACAAACACTCCTAAACCATTGTTAGGCGATTGATACCAATTTTAGGACCTTAAATCTATCAACCTTATCACAAACCCAACACGTATATCACTTTATGCGTAGAACACGTTAGCACACAAACACAAACTATGCGTAAATAAGAAAGAGACAAAGATGAGAAAGATGGTGACTTGAATGATATGAAACCGTGTATGTGAGAAGAGAAAGTTGAAAACAATATGTTGTATATTCCAAAGAAAACACACACACACACACTCAAGCACACACCTCAAATGACTCATTTGAGGTGTATTTATACTCTAAATACAAGATGCCCTAATGGGCTTTGGGATGGGCTTGGATTGGGTTGGATTGGATTCTAACATAGATAAGGCTAGCTTAGCTTAACTAATAACCATTGAGCTTAGCCCAATCAACGAGCCCGTTGACTATTCTAATACGATATCTAACACACGTTACAAAGTTCCTAAATGTGAATGACCATCACTTCTAATAAAAACTATTAAGGCTAACAGATC
>OU343218.1:39290246-39376093 GCA_910596185.1 Chrysanthemum makinoi | reverse complement strand
GTAAGAATTGTTCGCGTAAAAAGGAGGACCTTATGCGTAAAGCTTATGCGTAGGCATATATTAACCTTACACGTAAGGCTACTCGTAAGAGTTGACCTTATGCGTAGAGGTCACTGTTTACGCATATCCTTCACAGGATACGCGTAGTCCCTTATGTAGAACCTTATGCGTAGACGCTACGCGTAAGACAAATCTTACGCAAACAAGCTACGCGTAAGGTGATCCTTATCGTAGATTACAACAACCTGATTCTGAATATTATGTGTTGCAAGCCTGAAACAAAGCATCATATCATCAATGTTTAACACATAACATTCATTTTATGACAGATCATAACACAATTGGACATTTAAACAGTTATGCGTAGAAATCCTTACGCGTAGACTAAACCCTAATTCTACGCGTATGAAATCTAGCCATGGATTATGCAACCACTTTTTCTGGTAGTTCAAAGAGATGTTGTTAGTATGTATTCAAGTTGTAACACTTAATTTGTTGAGAATCAAAAATACCCAAAGTATATGAACTTTAAACCCTAGTTTAAATTGATGACCATTGAGTGTTTTCTGGTGGCTATAGACTTTGGAAATCATCAATTTAACATCGCAAGAGCATAAACAACATCTTTTTAACCAAGACACATCACATTCAAAAATGCCCAATTCGACACATAACCCCTAATTTTCAATATTCATCAATCGTGTTTCTGGGTTGTTTTGATGATGAAAACATATCAATGATGTTTTAAAACATTTGACATTAACATTTAACCACAACACACAAAACACTGATCAGTGTTCTTACGCATACGAAGAACACACAAATCACTCATATCCATGATTTGCCCGTTGGATTCATTTAAAATTCAAGACCAATGTTTGAAAACACGTTAGAAACATTAGTCTACTTACAGAATGATGATCAAATACACGGATATGATGAACGAATTATATGCGTAGGATCTTGTTAGGTTTGGTGTATGAAATGTGTGATAAGAGTTAGGTGGAGAGTTTTATTAAAATAGACTTTAACCCATTTTGACAGTTTTGGTCCCCTCCACCTTTTCCTTTTTGGTTACCAATGAAGATTTTTGGAAAGAAACTTGACGACACTCCCCCTCCGACTTGAGAAAATAATGAAGTTTATAAATTAAAGTTCCGAGGAGTGTCTTTGAACCAGAAATGTACCACCATTTGTAAAGAATCACCGAGTTGTGATAACATGCAAGTACACAAATGTTTTGAAACAGTTAAAGGATATTATCTCCCCCTCAACACTTGATCGGAAAATACTGAATTTTGAAAGATTAAAGTGTTGACGGAAGAAATGTACTTGCAATGTTGAAAGAAAGATAGATTAGGAGAATATTTTTTGTTGTTTTTATCACATTTTATATTTTTGTATTTTGTTTTTGAAAATTTATTTACAAAAGATGTTTTGTGTTTGGCAGTTTTTAAGACTTGTTTTTAGGAGGTCATCCAATTCCTCTTGAGTCTAACACCTCATACCAATCCGGTGGACCAACTCATTAAACCTAGCGGGAGGCAAGGCTTTGGTGAGAATATCTGCCAATTGGTATTCAGTACCCACAAAATATAATTCAACAGTACCCTGTTCCACGTGATCCTTGATGAATGATATCGAAGATCGATGTGCTTTGATTTCGAGTGCTGAACGAGTTGCACGAATTGCAATTGCACTCCGATTGTCGCCATACATCGGGATTCTGTCAAATACGTAACCATAGTCTTTGAGTTGTGTTCTCATCCATATGACTTGAGCACAACATGCGGACAGGGCTACATATTCTGCTTCGGTTGATGACAGCGATGTACAATCCTGCTTCTTCGATTGCAAAGACACCAGTTTATCACCAAGAAATTGTAAAGCTCCTGAAGTGCTTTCCGTGAGTCTAAGCATCCTGCGTGGTCAGCGTCTGAAAAGCGATTAGTTCAAAACCAGAATCCTTCGGATGCGAGATCCCCAGTTAATGGTTCCCTTGATATATCGGAGGATTCTTTTAGCCTCCGAGAGGTGGGTTTCAGTTGGTCGCGACTGATAACGGGAGCATAGATAAACGGCAAAGACAATATCAGTTCTGCTAGCTGTTAGATACATGAGAGACCCAATAATACTACGGTATTTTGTAGGGTCCACCAATTTCCCATGTAAATCAGCGTCTAACTTCTTGGTATGAGCCATTGGTGTGGCATAGGTGTCACAGGTTTTCATTCCAAATTTGTTTAACCATTCAAGGGCATATTTGGACTGACTCAAGAAAATACCACGGGGTGATTGATGAACTTGCAGTCCGAGAGAGAATGTAAGTTCACCCATCATGGACATTTCAAAATTTTTCTTCATTAGTTTTGCAAAAGCGATTGAAAACTTTTTATGTGTAGACCCAAAAATGATGTCATCCACGTAAATTTGAACAATTAAGATATGTTCCCCGTGATATTGTATAAAAGAGTTGGGTCAACCGAACCTTTGGTGAAATTATTGGCAATGATGAAAGATGATAGCTTATCGTACCATGCCCGAGGAGCTTGTTTGAGACCATACAGAGCTTTGTTCAGTTTGTAACATGATTCGAAACTCAGGATCAACGAATCCATCTGGTTGGCTGACATAAACCGTTTCTTTAAGTTGTCCATTGAGAAAGCAGTTTTGACATCCATCCATGATAGACCGTTATATTCATATGAGCTGCGATGCTAGAAATATCCGACAGCCCTCAAGACTAGCAACCGGAGCAAAAGATTCTTCAAAGTCTAATCCCTCTTCCTGACGATAACCCTTAGCGACGGTACGTGACTTTTTCGGATGACGTTCACTTCAGCATCCAATTTGTTTTTCCAAATCCATTTTAGACCAATGACGTAGACTCCTGTTGGTCTTTCACACAGTTTCCCATACTTCAAGACGTTTGAATTGGTTGAGTTCTTCTTGCATGGATTCAATCCATTGTCTTTTGTCATTGCGTCTTTGATGTTTTTAGGTTCAGATTGGCAGACATTGAGTGCATAAATGCAATGTTCACCGTCTGAGTGAACGTTGTCTCGTAACGACTGGTTTGATTTGGGTTGCCAATAATGTTTTTCAGAGGATGGTCTTTCGTCCATCTATGTGTGGAGGGTTGATGTTGGTATACATTGTGCAGATTCGAGGGTTCAAATGGTTTGTGGAAGATTCGCGACATCTGGTGCAGGCAGTCATTAGCAAAACGGGTTAAGAACGCATTTGGATCAAAATCTCTGCAGGTGGGGGTACGTCATTCAAATATCATCAGCTGGTTAATCATTGTTGGAAGCGGTGTGTTCAACTGTTGTGTTGGAGTCAACTGGTAGGTGCTTCTTCTTCAACAGTAGTTGTTGTAGGTGTATCAGGTATAGGAATATTATCAGGTTGTGCAGCGGAAACAGCGGATACACGTGGAGCACGTTCATCAATATCGTCACTGAACAGCGGAGCAAATAACCTTTCCATTTGGTGACGAGTAAGCGGAGGGCTTTCTTCAGCTGATGATGGGGTTTGAGGGAAGTTTAAACGGTTGTGACCGGGTTCTAAGCTGTTATACTCAGAAGCCATATCAGTAAGTTCATCGAAATGAGCATGAATCGTTTCCATCACCTGTTTTGTACCGACGATTCCAGATTCAAAAACCTTTGGAATTATCACAGTATCCGATAAAGACTCCAATGTCAGCTTTGGCTTTGAGCTTTCCAAAATCATCACGATCATTATTCGGATAGCAAAGAGATCCAAATACATGAAAGTTTTTAGATTCGGTTTTTTGTTATGGACAAGCTCGAAAGGTGTTTTGTTGTGGCGTTTGGTGATCATAGAGCGGTTTTGAGTATAGCATGCAGTAGATACAGCTTCTGCCCATAAGTAATCTGGAAGTTTAGCATTTATTAACATTGTTCTTGCGGCTTCCACTAACGTTCGGTTTCGTCTTTCAACAACTCCGTTTGTTCAGGTGTACGTGCAATAGATGTTTGATCTAATTCCCACTTTCTCATAGAATTCACGAAGGGTTTTGTTAACAAATTCAGTTCCTTTGTCTGTTCTGATGATTCTGACGGTGTTGCGGAGCTGAACCTTTATTTTTGTGAGAAAGGTGATGATCATTTGTGGAGCTTGGTCTTTGCTACGAAGAAAGTAGACCCAAGTCCAGCGAGTAGGTCATCAACAATTACTACGCTGTAGCGTTTGCCATTGATCGTTTGCACGCGCATCGGGCCACACAAATCCATGTGAAGAAGATGAAGCACATGCTGAGAGCTGTGTTCCACCTTTGAACGAAAATGAGCGCGAGTGCTTTTCCCTTGTTCACTAGCTGAGCAAAGGTGATCTTTTGAATACCGGAATCGTGGGAGTCCTTCACCTAGTTTGTGTCGAGCAAGGTTGGTGATGGTTTGAAAGTTTAGATGTGAGAGAGCGACGGTGCCATAGCCAGGATTTTGTTGATGTTGCCTTAGAAAGTAAGCAAATGGGAGAGGTAGCAACCATGTCTTGCATAGAGATAGTGTAGAGACTAGAATTACGCGAGCCAGACATAAGGTCATTCCCTTGTAGATCACGAATGAAACAAGTTTTCTCCCTGAAAGCAACCTCCAAATCTCCATCACAAAATTGACCTACTGAAAACAGATTGTGACCGAGGCCTTCCACAGAGTAAACCCTGCTAATTTCGATGTTCCCATTGACATAATCTCCGTAGCCCATGATAGCTGCGAAGTGATCATTCCCGAACCTGACAGTGCCAATGAACTTTGCAATAAAGTTTGATAACAGTTTAAGATTGCCTGTCATGTGTCGGGAACATCCGCTATCAACAATCCAGAGATGATCTGATCACCTGCATTACCTACAGACGACACAGATGGAATAGAAGTAGATGTGGAACCCGAAATGTTAGAGGGTTCCATAGCAGTTGTAGTAGATATACACACATCAATAGCTTTAGGTATCCATTTAAATCCTAGTGTGTTATATATCCATTTCTGCCATCTATAACTACTCTTTGCTTTAGTCTTAGTGAATTCACTAGGTGGTACTACATTCCAGGAGGTGAAACTGGACTCTACAGGGACAGCAATCGTTCTTAGAATCTAAAAAGGGCGGTCTACCAAGCACAGACTTAGAAAGATTAGTTGGCCTAGAGGTATTCCGTTTCTTAGGATTCCTTAAGCGAGAGATTATAGCTTTAGCAACACATTTATCATGGCAATCAGAATTCATACTTTTACCACAAATAACAAGTGCATCAGACGGAATATCAAAAGTACTTAATGGTTTAGCATTCGTTACATCACTATTTCTATTACATTTGCTAGACGCAATATCTATAGTGGAGCCAACGTGTGTCTTATTCAGAGTCCTAGGGTGTTCTTCTACTTTAGCATTCTTGTTGATCTTTTCTTAGTCGCAACTTCCTATTCTCGATTGAGTGCTCTTAGGCTGTGAAGTGCGGACGTTTGAAAAGGCTCAACTATTCCTGTTTCAGTAGAAGGAAGCACGTTAGCTACTTGTGATTTGGCGGTAGAGATTCTAGGTGCATGAGTACTAAGTGTTACGGGGGCTAATCTCTTAATGATTGTTGGTGGAATTTGTTCATACTTTCCTAACATTTCTCTTAACTTGATGATAGTGTGAATCGGATCTTGATTTTCAGACCGAACATTTCCACCAAAATGCATAACTTCTTTAGTGTGTGCAAGATAATGATCAAGTTCATTTGATGCTTCATCACGAGTCTTTTTAAGTAAATCAAATATGACACCATATTCCTTTTTAACTTTTACAAGTTCTTGTTCATATTTGAGATTTGACACTTAAAAGACACGTTTTGATCATCCAGTTGCTCAATTTTAGAATCAGAAGGTTTTGCACGCACTGTTTGATTTTGTTTTGAAAAGCAATTTGTTGATCGTAATATCTTTTTGACACCAAAGGCGGCGTATTGCATTTGAAAGTTCGTTTGACAATCGTTTGTTTTCAACATTTAAGGACTCGATCTGAAGCACATTATCAGTGTTCTCAACATTTACCACAGAAGCAACAGTATCAGCAGAGATATTATCAAATGCATATGACAAGAATTCAATAACACAACATTTTGAACATCCCACAGATACATCTTCCAAGAGTTGATCAACATCTTTTCTTAACATTTTCTTTTTACGTTTAGTGTTTGAAATAGATGTTTCTGTTTTTTCGAAAACGTTTTTCATGACCCCAAGTTCCTTATGAAAATCCTTTTCCCAGGCAATTGCACAACTTTTCAAGTTTTTAACATTAGGTAAAGATTTTTCTGAAAAATGTCTCTTTGTTCTTGCGCCAGAGGCGATTGAAAATGTTCAACTTTGATTTCAGATCGATATTCTATCTCATGTTGTAAAATTTTGAGTTCAGCCATGAAAATGTCAAAATATCGAAGAATTTTTCGATTTTCAGGTTGTGAGTTTACTTCACTAATGGAAGGTAAAGAACCATAAGTTTGTGCAAAGTCTGTTTTGGGATTAACAATAGAAGACTCAGGTGTTGTGATGATAACTCTTGGTGTGTTGGAAGAATCCGTTGGTGTGACGAAAGTGCCCGGTTTAGAATAATTAAAAGGTTTGTTGTAAACAACAGTTTTTAATTTTGATCGACTCTCGTCTTCGGCATCTAATTCCTCTTGACGATGATATTCAACAACATTCATAACAGAATTATCAATTTTATATTCTGCACTGGAAACTTCAGGATTTGGTTTGAATGTTTGGGTTGAAAGCTTAGGTTTGTAATCAGCAAGATTCGGTCCATATCCATTTGGATTTGGTTTTAAAGTAAACTTCTCAATGGTTGTGACCGACTCGCCATGTTTGTAAACAACAGTTTTAAACTCTTTAAGTTTGTTGTGCAAGCCGATGATTTCTTCAAGATGATCATCTATTCGTTTCGTTGAATGCTTTTTGTATGCAGAGAACTGTTTTTGACAAGTTAACAACTCAGCCTTAGCTTTTTGATTTCCAAGGTGAGAGCGTTAATTTGCTTTTTATGTTCATGTTTCAGTTGTTCTATTTCAGACAACAAAGCATTCTTCGAAGCGGCTAGATCACGCATCTGTCGTTCTAAATATTTTTCGTTTTGATAAGATTTGGCAAAGGCTGCTTCAAAACCGTTTTCACGTTTTTCTTGAGTTTTGAAAAAGTTGAGTTGCTTTTGTAAACATTCAAAATCCTTTGTTAACAGTGCATTTTTACTTTTCAAGTCCTGATTTAATGCAACACATGAAGCAATTTGGGATTGTTGGTATTGAAGTAACAGAACAAGATCTGGATGGGGCAAAAGTTCATCTTGTTCAACGTGAGTCACAACATGATCATTATTTAGATCCTCAAGTATGACCACGGAGTCAATTTGATTATCAAGGGAAACCGGTTTGTCATCTTGATCGTCAAATATAACTACGGGGTCTAGTTGAAAATCTTCGGAATGAGATGTGGATGACTCATTTTGAACATTCTGAGCCTTGCCGGATTCAGATGTTGGCGGAGATATGAGATCAGAGATAAATATGGTTTGTTCGGATACCTGAGACAAGCCATCAGTGTCATACACTGGGCCTGTGTCACTAATGTGTAACGCCTGCATATTAGCCATCAACATAACAGCTGCATTGGCCTGCAAGTCCTCCATATCATCATCTGAGTCAGCATTTGCCATAAAGCTCTGTTCTTTGTCTGTGAGAGTTCCACCAGCTTCATCCTTAAGAGCCAAAAGAAGAGCCTCTTTGAAATAAGCACTGCCCTTAGTCCTTGGCTTTGGGCATGCATTAGCCAGTGTCCCTTCTCATTGCAGTTGTAGCATCGAAGACCATTCAACCCATGCTGAGCTTTTCCCTGTTCCACCACTTGAGCTCTGTTGTTATTTCTACCCACAACATTAAACCCTTGACCACCGCCCATCTGACGACCATAACCACGATTCTGAACTTCAACACGTCCATTGTTCACAACAGCTTGAGTCCGTGTGTTAGATGAGGACCGAATACGATTGTTGGATTTGTTGGTATAACGGCTAAAGGCATTAGCAATCATAGCAAATCCTTGTTGCAATGCTTGGAACGGATCGGATTCCTCAGTCGCTTCACTGACATATGCTTGAGCATTGTTGTTGTATGGAACCAATTGATTTTGTTGAGGTTGTTGTTGTGAAGGTGTGTTTGAAGCATTTGGTTGAGTTCCTGGTTGAGGAGAATAACGGTTTTGAGCATATAAGGCAAGTTGTTGTGAATTTTCCGGATGTGTTGGTGGAGCAATTTGAGCACGGAGAATCCTTTCTCGATCAACTTCCTTTTCATGAGGTTTCAAGTAATCGTACAACAATCCGTAGGTAGATTGATGCATGTTCTTCGCTTGACGGAGATGACATACTTCTCCCATTCAGGACCAAGACTACTCAGGAACTTAGTATTCACTGCAATTCTTGGCATGATGATGTTGTGTTTATCCAAATCATTGATGATGTCTGAAAATCTATGATGATAGGACTCTAGTGTCTCTCCAGGTTCAATCATGAAGTGTTCATAAGCCAAGTAAATTTTGGATTCCAAATCCTCCTGATTGAGTACAGATCCTTCCATAAGAAGACGAATATGATCCCACATTTTTGTGCAGTCTTTTGAGCATCAACACTACGAAGAATTGGGTTTGGTAATCCTAAGAGGATGTATTCCATGCAAGTTCATCACTTCATAGTGTAGAATTTCTGTGGGATTTAAATCTGCAACAGTAGCAATGTTGGTTTGTTCATCTCTTGGTGGAATGGCATTTGGATCTCCGGTACAATGATAGTAGGCATCTCAAATGGACCTTCTAAGATAACCTTCTTTAAGAACTTTCCATGTGGCTTCTTCAGATCACAAAACCTAAAGAACCTTATCACCCATTGATCGTAGTTTCTTGAAGTGAGCATTGGAGGTCTATCAAGTGATCGAGCCTCATGAATTGATTGTTGGCTGCTTAAAGCTTCACACATCTTTGCAAACCAAGTGGGTTCCTTCATAGTGTTCCTTGATGGATGTTGATTGAATTCATTGTGTACGGTTGAGCTTCAGAACTTGGTGGTGGTTGAACCATTTGAGGTTGTGGATTTGCAGCAAGTTGTGGAGTATGTTGTTGATTAAATTGTTGTTGATAAATTGCTTGTTGTTGATTCCATTGCTGATGTTGTGGACTTAGTTGTTGTTGTCGTTGAGGATATGTGTAAGGGAAATAGTTAGAGTATGGTGGTTGTGACATGTTGAAAAACTTGTGTGGTAAAATGGATCTTTGTAGTCGAATGAACCTTTGTTGATGAAGTGTCCTTAGGCGTAGAAAAGAAAAGAACCAAGTAGCACTTATGCGTAAAAACACCAAAAGTTACGCGTAACAATGAGGAGTTACGTAGGTTTAAGCTTACGCGTAAGTAAGATAAAAGCACTAAAGTTATGCGTAGACAAAAGTTAGGCGTAGAAAGTTATGCGTAGGATTACCTTATGCGTAGACCTAAGTTTACGCGTAAAGTGAATCTTATGCGTAGGATTTCTACGCGTAAGCTTATGCTTATGCGTAATTTTAGGGTTTTTGCCCAAATGATCTTTTACACTTCACAGTGCAAAAGATATCCAAAGTCGACGTATTTTCAGACTTATCCAAGTAAGAAAACACGGAATAAACCAGAAAAATGAAGATCAAACCAAGGAAAATCTTACGCGTAATTTTAGGGTTTTGATACGCGTAGGATTGCTCGTAACTTTGATTTTGCCCAAATGTGTTTCTAAACCAGATTTTTGTTATGGAATAGCTTCAATAGTACCAAAAGAACACAAAAGTGTGAATTTTGATGTACCAATTACGCTAAGCGGGTTCGCGTAGAACGACACCCTCGAACAAAAACAAGCTTAAAACGTAAATCCACGCGTAAAGTTTGAAACTTTTTGCCAAAAACAATTATTTTAACACCTCAAAACATTGAAAGTACAAGAATCTTGGATTAAAAAGTGTAAAAAACGATTTTTTAAGATAACCAAAGGTTGCGTTATCTTTACGCGTAAGTCACAAAACAAAACTTCAAAAACAAACGAGTACACCCAACTATTTGGCGATTGATACCACTGTTAGGTCACTAGTTTTACAACACAAGCTTATAAGAAGGAGATGAAGCGATTGAACAAGATCTAACACACACACAAACAATAATATGACCGGTTATGCGTAGGTATGAGTGAAAGAGAAAAACTTGAACAACCAACCTTCAAATGAAGGTTTACAAGTGGTATTTATAGGAGGGAAGCTAGGGCAACACTCCTAGTTCCTTCCTATCCTTATTGGGCTTGGGTCAAGCTTATGGGCCTTCTACATAAGCTTGACCTTAAACAAACATAAAGGCCATAATAAAGCTACCTATTACATATGAAATATAAATACTTGAAATCTGTTTAGAGTGATTCCAACAAATCTTTACCCTTGTTGGTTTGGGGTGTTACAATTTATGGTTTTCAGAGCCGTTATGACCACTTAGAGCTTAGGCTAGCCTTTGTCAGAATTGGGTAGATTTAGGATTTGTCCCTCTGCGTATCTCTTTGCGTCCACTTATCGTACTTAGATTTTGCTAATTGTTGGTCTCTTTTAGATGGTTATTCCTCGTCGTTCTAGTTCACCTAATAAGAGCAAACAAGGACCAGCTTAGGCAACCTAGGGAAAGATGTGTGGACCTTTGTTATTGCTAAAGCTGCAGAGGATTTTGGTAAGTGAAGGGACCCAACAAGAGGATACGAGTTCCGGCTAGTATGTGGCCATGCACAATTGAGGAGACGATCTTAAGAACGTAGACGAAAAGTAGTAGAGGAGTACGAAACTAAAGTCGTTGACAACCAAGGTTTCACCACTAGGTATCATGATAGATGTCCTGAGTTCTTTGAAGATGGAGGAGTAGGTTGGACTAGGAGTCGCGATTTGTATGCTTTTGTAGATCGTGTGCCGGAAGAAGAAGAGAGGAATTGGAGAAGTGACTTTGCTAGCCGCTTATTACCGCAGCGCGAAGGAAACAAGAACGGATGGATAAGTGAGGAAGAAGAGGAAGAAGAAGAAGATGAGGAAGAACTAGGTGGACTCCGATTTAGAGTCTACGGCTTCTAGTAGGTTTAATCCGATACAAGAATAGACATGTGCACTCCGGATTAGTTGCCTCTTTATGAGGAATTTCTGACATTTGATTTTGAGTTTAGGTCCTTTTGTTTTCATTTAGATGATTGAATCTGGGATTATTAAGTTTTGTTTTGGAAGTTCATCTTATGAACTTTTTGCAAATTTTGTTTGATTAGTGAGAATAAAGCAAAATTTTGAAAGTATAGTTCCTATTTGTTGTTTCTTTCTGATAGATTCGTTAAGTTTCCGCTAGTCCTCATAGTTTTTCGTCTGCTATTTATTTTCTTAATGATGTTGCTTAATCACAGCTTGAAATAAAGTATGACCATCATGATGGTATACTCATGTGAATCTGTCTTCTATATGTTACTTGCCATAGCATGTATGTTATCTTTATGTGATATGTTTTGGTTGTGATTACTGTGGTTATGTGGTTTGCCATGACCCGGGACAATATGATGACTATAGAACTTGTTTATGTGATGCGTGGATTATGACGCCTGATCAGCGTGATAATACCGAGATCATATAATTTGAACTTATTGAAATTATAACGCGTCAGGGAATGTCCTGTGGTTGATGCGTAATGGACTTTGACTTGTATTCTTTATCTGGCAACTCCTCATGTTCGTTATTGAAATTCCTACCACCTAATTGTGAGATTTTCTGCGATATCTGTTTTTACGTGTAAGTTTTGTGCTCTTTAACCGAAATGGTTTATGATTTGTGTGAACTATGGATTGCTTTGTTTTGTAAATGTACTCTCCGTGTACCCTTATTGGGTCATGGATTTTTTTTTTTCGTGAGGTGTTTTGAGGAACATTAGATCCTTTTAGTTTGATTACTACTTTAGTAAGACCGTTAGGATTCGTTCTGTCTATGCATGCGTTATTTTCATCATTAGATACCTGAATAAGTTAGAGCGTGTTGTTTGATTTTCTGCATCTCATCTGTTTTCTGCCATTACTTTGATAAGTATATGATTATCGGTTATAAGTATTTGATTTATGATTTGATTTCTGAACTGTATGAGTTTGTAGATTTTGATAAAATCCGTTTGTCTGAGATGAGTTCCGTGTTCGTTTAATTCCTCGAAACTCTGAAACCGCATTTGTTTCCTGTTCCGTTCCGTCTCGTCCAATTTGTCAGGACGAATTTTTCTTTTTAGAAGGGAGAGTTGTAGAACCTAAATATAAACGCATAATAAGACTATTTTACCCTTGAGATCAAAATTTTAAAACAAGTAAAATATAATAAAATTCATTTAACTAAAACCTAACTTATATTTTATTTGAAAAACCTAACTTGTAATATATAAGCGACATTAGATACGACAAAGAAATAAGTCAACCACACATAATTGGGCCTCGTTTTTCTTTCTTTGTTTGTGATCCGATCGTAGCCAACCTCATGTTGGCCGAGATTGTTTTGTGAGTCGGTTGGGCTTTGAGCCGAGAACCAAGCAATCCCAAGCCCTAGACCCGATCGGGTATACATATACACTATAAATACAAACACATACAGAGAATTGGAACCCTAGTTTATGCAAAGTCCCCTCGGCACACATACAAGTCCAGTTTTTCTTTTCTCTTTTCCGATCGATCGCTGCTAACCTTGTGTTCGCGTGCGGTTGTCTCACAAGCATAAGGTATAACCATTCTCCATTCGTCTCACTTATATTTACATCAACGTTTAAAACATGAAACCGTGAGTAGGCTAACAAACCGTCCGGATCAAAAGTAACCATGCAATGGAATCATGGCCATGCATTAAGGAATTGTGAAACATGCAAAACGTAAAACACACATGACTAGTTGAGTCGTAGAGTGCAACATGAGCCGACGTATAAACCGAACCATATGAATAATACCGTGATGAGCGTGTGATTTGTGAAACGTGAGCTTATCCGTGTTTATATGTTACGTATTCATAGTTTCCGAAACCTAGTTAGGTGCGCGATCCATCATATTATTAACCGTATAGTAAGTAACGTGCATGTTATCGCGTTAAAAGTACACTTTGATGTTTCCTACGTTAAGGTTAACGCATGAGTTGTTAGGTCAAGATTGAGTTGTTGTGTAAAACGTAAATAAACATGAATCATGAAGATGTGTTAGTCTCGTAAAAGCTATAGGTCAAGTGCATGCATGGTTTCCCTAACTGAGTCTTGGGAAAAGGTATAAATGGTGACAATATGCATGCATCACATTAATCTTTTAGTATAATTTGTTTGTGTCAAATGTATGCATGATTGGGATAATGAGTCGACATGTGTGGGTAATTTGTAAAGCATGCAGAAATTGGTCTTTAAAATCCGTAACCTGTCAATTTAATGTGTATTTAATATGGTGCTAGAAGTTAGAGAGAAACCCTAGGTCATGATTATGAGTCGATTAGGGTTTTAAGCTGTGTGTGTTGATCTGTTATTTCATGTGAAAATGGTAAGTTTGGAGGCAATTAATAACGAATGATTAAGCGTATAACGAGCTAGTATTAAGTATGTTGTAAACATACGTGAGTTATGATTTTATGCAAGAAGTCAAGTGTCATGGATTAAATTAGAGTATGCATGGTCTCATTAAGTTTGTATTTAGAACAATGTTACATGAGAGTCTTGGTCAATCACGTAAGATATATAAAGTGGGTATAAACCTGTTGTGAAAGAAGTCTTAAATCCGTTCTTGACACTTATAAACCCCATACTTTGAATGATGATCATATAAGTCCTCAATTAAGATATTTGTCATATTAAACCCTTAAGTTTACCATTTATCAATTGCAACCCATAAGTTTGGATAATTAATGGTTAAGATTCTAAAATGTTGGAATTTTCGATCCGGCAAGAATAAGATTATACTTAACGACTTTAAGATTGAAACCCGATAAATCCGTTATAATTTAATGATGCTAATAAGTATTAAATAAATCATAATCCGTGTAGATTCGTTGAAGGAGACGCGACGTTACATCTTCGTGATTCACTCATTGTTTGCTTTTCTCTCATTTGCTTTAAGGTACAGATATTCTGACCTTTTCATTAAAGGTTCCTTATGACGTTTCTTTTCGTTAGCTCTTCTATTTCAATTATTAGGGTTCCCGATGCCATTGCTATGAACCCTTTTCGATTGTTTTGATCCTTGCTTATCTGAACTTCGTATTATTAAATCATGCAATATCTGATTTGACGTGTTGTATGAAGACTCGATATGCATACTTGTTGAACCTTACTTAGTTTAATTATGAACTTCTATATGATGTATGATTTGTGATTGTGATGTGAACTTCTGACTTCGAATATCGAATAGGAACATTATGATATTACTATCTCGATATGTTATCTGGGACCTTGTGTTTGATTATGACATGTGTTATATCTGAAGATCTGTTTGACCTAAGTTAGTTTGACACCGAGCCAAATATTTCCACTAGTCATGGGGTTCCATGTCCGTGTCAGTGATGCACCTCGACATGACTCTAGGCATGACTGATGTTCTGCCACGTCCACTTATTGTTATCTGTTATGAGCTCAAGTTATGTTATATGACCACTATCCGTCTGTTTGGCTATGGATCATCCTAGATCGATATGTTATCCGATATATTTGTCTCTGTGAAATGATGTAGTGTGCTACGCGTCTTCACAAAATTCTGGAGGCTAGCTACTCCAATTATTTCGAGATTATTTATGTATAATATGATGTTTTCGATATGATATTTCTGGGCTCGTGGTAGTTAACTATCCTTATCCTTATGCTGTGTTAAGTATTCTGTATGGTTCGGTATTTTCGAGTTTATATTTTGTATTCGATAGACATGTTAGTGAATGTGCTCATGACGTATATGTTCAAGTGATTACTAGTTTGCCATGCTAGGATAGGATTAATATGTTTAAACATGATTCGTATATCGATATTATGTAGTTTTATCGTTACGTGAATGCCTTGATCTGCGAGATGAATGTGCTAGTGTACAATTGAGTGTTTTTGGAAGTTTAGTATGTGTGATGGTTCAGTTAATTTTATAAACCTTGCCTATCGGTTAGTTTATCTGTCGCATATGTGACCTGCCATGTTAAAACTTTGCTAAGGTTAGGATTTGATCTGACAACTGGTTTAGCTTATGATATGTTCGAGAATAATAATGGCTATGTTATGTCTTTGTCTATTTAGTTATAGTCCTTCTCTGCTGGTTTCTATTTGTGTGTGAGACTGCCATGATTTGACCGCCATATTATTCGCTGCTACAATATTGAATTAAGTGTGTTAAATATGGATTATTTAATTTCTATGAATGCCATGATTATCTTCTAGAAAGTGTTCCCGTTAGCCTTTAGATATTCCGTTTGGCTTATATGAACTCTACTATCTGGATGTATTGAATGTCTGATTATTTTGATGTGTTTGGAGTATGTGCCATCATTATGCTATGTGTTTGTTCTTGATCGTTATTTGTTCTTCCGGATTTTTGTATGATTGTGCTTCCGCAGAATCCTCAATGATTCATTGATCTTATTCCGTTGTGACTTCGTTATTCGTTTCTTTGTTTTATTTTGTAAATTCTATTTTGTTTAGTTTTCTGTTTCTGTTATATCGTTCACTTAGCTTTGTAAGCTCAGCCGCATTTTTTTTCTGCGCAGGTATTAAGCATTCAGATGAGCTTATGGGATAGCTGATGCTGGTTGAGAGTAGATTGAGAGCAAGATTTGAAATAGGGATCTTAGATTTATTTTGATTATTAAGACGTTTATGTTTCCTTTTGTAAGTTTTGTAAAGGTTTCCGTTTTTGTATAGTATTTAAGGTTCTGATTTGAAACCGTATTTGTGATATCTGTTAGGTCACTAGTTTTACAACACAAGCTTATAAGAAAGGAGATGAGGCGATTGAACAAGATCTAACACACACACAAACAATAATATGACCGGTTATGCGTAGGTATGAGTGAAAGAGAAAAACTTGAACAACCAACCTTCAAATGAAGGTTTACAAGGGGTATTTATAGGAGGGAAGCTAGGGCAACACTCCTAGTTCCCTTCCTATCCTTATTGGCTTGGGGTCAAGCTTGATGGGCCTTCTACATATGCTTGACCTTAAACAAACATAAAGGCCATAATAAAGCTACCTATTACATATGAAATATAAATACTGAAATACATTTAGGAGTGTTCCAACAATCTCCAACCTCCCAAGTAATATGAATGAAAAACGTGAAGGCTTGAAAGTAGTAGCATAGTATGACGTCTTCTGACATTCTTCTTTCTTGTGAGAAGAAGTGTCTTGATTCGAACAATCTCCCCGGTGTAGAGAGATAGTTATCTTTGAACAGTTATGCTTTGACGTCATTTTTAACTTTGTTCTTTGATCATTGTTCTTTGTGGTGAGAGTGATAGTATGTTGTTTTGTCTGCATCGGTCTACCTCAGGTCTGCTTCGTTGCTCCAGTGTCTCCACGTCATTCTTCAACATGCTCACACGCTTCATCGCTTGGAATTCAATGCGATGAAGTTCTTTAAGTCTTTAACTTTGTAGATTCTTTGGTTGACGAAGAATCATTCGACGGTCATGTTGCTTTTTGAATAGAACTTCCATTAGTGATGATGTTGGCGTGAGCATGAGAAGAATCAGACGATCATCCCGGCCCTGAGCTTATAAGAAGAAAACATTTCAAAGGTTAGTATAATGCTGTTTCCTTTAAGCACTTACAAGTTTGAAACCGAGAGTGTTAACAAAGATAGTGTGAAAACACAACTCTAATTTACAAAGGCCGCCTCAATCTGGAGTCCCACAAGTGAGATAACGCTGATGTACCGGTACATCTACAGTTTCAGATGAGTCGCCGAGGTACACCGGGCATCACCACGATAGACCGTTTGAGACACACCCGCGCGTAATCCACGGGAGTTACCGGTGACCTCACGACTGTAATGCTTGATGTTGACCCCGGCAGAGTTTCCATTCAATCATTGAGGATCACAGATGTGAACTCTCTCATAAATGTTCTCGACAGATTGAAAGATCTGTGAAGGACTCGATATGAACCCGATGATCTTATTGTTGATCATCAAGTGATTAAATGTCAAGTGTTCCTAAGAGATCTTTTGATAAATCTCGTGGCTCTAGACTCAATAGTGCGTTTTGGTTTTCCTGAGTGGAGACTAGGGAGAGGGTCTCTTCAATACCCAATCTCTGGAGAAAGCCGATAGTTTACGTAGGGTTCCCTGTGAGAATGAAACAAGCTTCGTTTGAGAGAAACTTGAGTGGATAAGAAGGTTTAGTGCATGCCACTTGGGTCCATGACGACTTTTAATCTTCAATACCGCCGTCGAAGTGACAACCAGTAGCATATGAATTGAACCCTGTTCCGCCCTAAGTTGAATAACTGAGGGCTATTTCTTTTCACCATTTTCTTTGCATTTCCTTTTAAATCTTCAACTCCTTCTTTCTCCGATTCTCATTTTCTCCTTTTTACAATCATACCTAAGGACTTCTAAATACTAACTATTTGTAGTGTCCTTTGGTAGATCCCTCCGACTCTGGCGGATCATAGGACGGTTATTCCTAACCTTAGTCACCTTATAACCTATGACTAACCTATGTTTGCCATTAAAACCATTTGTATGAAAATGTCTCTCAAAGTGTTTGTGAATGAAAAAAAACATTTTAGTACCACTGTTGAGATAAGATTTTGATAAATACCTCCACATGTGTGCTTAAGAGTTTTAACTGTTAAAATGCACAGAGAGGAAAGAGCGCACCTTTGAATTGATCCACTAAAGATAGACAATCCCCCGTGAGACACGGTTACGTTGCATAGTTAAAGAGTTACATTGTCACCTTTTAGGTGACAACTAGCTCTAATAACTACCTTGAAGGGTGTAGACAAACCTGGAAGGTTGTCAAACCCAGAGTTCATGTCTATCAAAAGTTTCTAATGGTACATTCTACTCAGACAAGTCCTTTGCGACACACATTTACATCACTAGCGAACTAGCTTGAAATTATTACCCGTCCAGGACAAGTCTTTTCGAGTTACTAATGTTTTAGTACCACACGTTGGTTAAGTCTGAGGTACACAGATTCATTTATTTTGAACAACATATTTCTTATCATAACAATTTTTCTCCCCTCAAAAATGGCATATTAAAGTGTTATTTTTGAAACGTTTGAGAATAAATATGACCATTTCGAGTGTTTCGGGAAGAATGACCACTGTGAACAATTTGTTTTATAAAGTTATTATATCAATTATGTCATTGTACATAGAGTTTTCAAGGTTTATAAAATGACAGGTACTAGATTTGACAAGTTGAAAGTTTTACGAGCCCTAATTTGTAAATTATCCGGTATTCGAGTTTTATGTTACCTTTAATAGTTCATATGTTCTAAATTGTCATGTCTAAGTCAATTAGTCTATAGAAGGGTAAACGAGTCTATTTTTTTCGATAATGGGTCCTACCACTTCGATTTTCATGTATAAGTGGTCAAACGGGTTCCAATAATACTAATTGTTAAGTTTAAGTTTTATAAAATATTTACATTAATTATTATTATTATATTTAGTATTTATAAGTTTTATAAAATAAATGGGACAATTTTTACAATAGTTTGATAAATTTAATAGACTTGATGTTAAGTGCGGTTTAGTTTTAAAGTTGTTACCCGATGTTAAAATTTTCGTTTCTCCTAAACCGTAAGGAGTTATAATTTAGTTTTTATGTCCTTGGAAAGGTTTTTGAATGTACTAATCAGATTATTGGGTCCCATTGTCTCAAAAATTACATAACATAAGTGAAATTACTAATTTACCCTTAAGTGTCAAAATAGATTTTTGGAAAGCCCAAAACAGTCCCACCAAAATAGCAATATCTTAAGTTTTACAACTATGTTTTACCCTGTTTTCATGGCCACGTTTAAGTTAAAGTATTCCCTACAACTTTTATTTGAATGTAAACAGAGGGTTCTTAATAACTTCTATGAGTTTTTAGCCAATAATGTTTGATATGCGTCGATATAGTTTACCGTGTTTTTTCTATTTTAATCATCTGGAGGAGTTACTGAATGAGACACCCGGAAAAATAATCGATATATAAACCTACAACCATATATTTTTACCTAAGGTCCAAAGTCTACTGATTAGTGTAGTAAATTCCATTTTAACCCCTGGTCATATACTGTTTTTGCAAGACAAGTCCAAATGAAGTTTTCTAGTGTTATAATCCATGTACAAAGCATAATTAAGTCCAATAAGTGTATAAAACATATAAAGTGCATGAAATAATAAAAATTACAGAGGTGAAATGAAAATGAAGGTTGGTTCCTTACAAAGATTTGTGGTGAAAAGAATGATCAAGAACAAAAATCAAGAACACAAACTAGAAATCATCAAACCAATGAAACCCAAAGCTTCCAAATCAACCACCAAAACCTTTGAATAACTAGATTAACCAACCCAAATAATAACTAAAACTCTTCCAATAATGTAACACCCTCATTTTTTAATAGCAGCGGAAGCTAATCGAGGATATTACTTATTAGCACAAAGTACACATTACAAAAAACGACTCTACATGAGACGTTTTAAAATACATTATCATTCGAATTTATTCATAATATCAGAGTAGAGGTCCCATAATGTACATAATAAGTTTAAAAGTTTTTGAATGATAATATGCATAGTCTTCAAAATGCCTATTCCGTGTGCCTTCATTCGCGTGCTAGACATATCTTACGGACCAGATAAAAATGCGAAAAAGTCAACACAATGGTTGAGTGAATTCATAGTTTTGAAACAGTAGTGGACAATAGTTTGTAATATAATTGCAGTGTGTACAATTATCTTCTTGATAGTTATTATTGCTCTAAGCTCATGGAACTCACGATCGACCGATGTTATATATATATATATATATATATATATATATAAGTAACTTGCCCTAAGTAGGTATTTTGCCATATACATAGGTAATTCAAATAAAGTGCTTGGTTAGCGATCCAACACACAACGGGATTCGTCAATACTGATAGGCCTATCCACTATATTTGCGCTCACTCCCAGTGATTAGTGGTCCATGATGTTAGGGACTTTTGGCATAAACAACTTAGGCATGCAATAATACAGTCAAGGCATTCAGGTTGCAAGTAATTGTCCATAAATAAACGTTTTAGCATGTATCTCCCCCAAGGATTTTATAAAACAGTTAAACAAAAGTTGGGGCTATGAACTCACCGTAGTTAACAGTAGTAGCTTATAGCAATAAAGTTATGCTGAGACTTTGATCTTTAGTGATTACCTACGAAAGTATAATAATTATGTTTTAGTATAGTTTTCAATATAAGTGTACAAATATATGTAATTTGTTGGCTTATGATGTTGTACATGGATATTAAGCTAAGGTATCCCTTAAGTGTTTGCTTAGCTCATAGCCTTTTATAAATGACCTCGTACCACCGTTCGGGCTATCAAAATCAAGAGGTCATGTAGTAATCGCGAGGAAGGACACTTTAAATCGTAAATCCACAACTCGTCGATACGATACCCCGAAGAGGCCTCTTTATGATAATGAAATTCCCTACTATTGTAGTACTTATCATTTATAAGTAAGTATTTGACGAGACAAATGTTGTATAAAACATATGTCGTCTTTCGTCAAAGACTATTTGAGTGGTGACGTGATAGTGTTATGAGTTGTGTGTCGTGACGCATTTATCATGTGTATGTGTTGTGATGAAATAATTTCGGCGTGTCATATTATGATGTTGTGTAATATAAAGTTTTCATAAGTAGTTTTTTAGACTAATATGTTCATGGTTTTAGAAGTTAAAACTTGTGAAAATAGTATTTATATAGTTTATGTGTCATATAGTCATTTTGTCAAAATCTAGTTAAGCTTCATCTAATGACCAAGTTTTTTTGAAACAATTTTCGAGTTAACATACTCAAACTAGCCGTAACTTAGCCGCATGAAACAACTTTGAAACAACAATCATGGTCATATCTAGTGGTTATATTTAAGTTAAAATAGCTTGAGACATAAGCCTTAGCTTAACCTTGGCTTTGTTTTGTCTTAAAGAAAAATATAACTAAGTTTCCATGTCCATGGTTGTTTTCTAGTCACAAAGGTATTTGCTGTGTTTTAGACTTTTCGTTCACTTTCTGCTTATGTGCACTCGAGTTTTTGAAGAAAATTTCATTCCGAGCAACTTTCGTGTTTTACACTTTTGCTGATTTGGACCAGAAAAGGGTTTAAATCGCATTTTAAAATCGTTTCAGAAGACTTTTGACTTAATAACCAATTTCATCTAGTCATCTCCTTTTAATCTATAAGTCCATTTCAAGTGATTCAAAAGCTCAAATTCTAGTCTTTACTTCCTCTAACAACTTCTTAAACTTAGTCAAGTCCAAAGTTTATGATTTTTATGTTAAAACTCATGATAATTCACTAGTTTCTTACTAGTTGTCTTAATGAATTTCTACACTAGTTTTTACCCATCAATTTTATGTACAACATCATGCAAGCCTTATTACATGTACTACTTATATCAAATTACATCAAATAATCATAAATATCATTACAACCATATTGATTGACAAGAAATTTATACAACTTCTTACAAGACTTAGGTTGAATGGTCACAAGAACAAGCAAGGCTAAACCCCTTCCAATCTTCAACCCTTGTCTTCAACCTCTTTACCCAAGCTTACAAACCCTTTTTACCCTTGTAATAACCTTCTTTAATTCAGCCCTAACCTTCTTGTGTAGCTCTTATTTCACCCTTGATATCAACAAAATAACCCTAGGATCATGTAGGAACCAACTCAAGCTTCATCTTCTTAGTAATTTTTGTAGTATGAATCAAAGTATGGATTGCTATTTTGGTGTTGGAAGTGGACGGCAAGGAGGGAGGTCCAAGAGAGATTTGTGATCTTTTTGCATGTAGAATGATAATTGTGAGATGACTTTGGGGTATATGGGGGACAATAGTGGGTGAGTAAGAGTGGAAGTATGTTGAATGAAGGCCACATGGCCTTGAGTTTATGGTGCACGCCACCTCTCTTTTGAGGTGGTAGTGTGTGTTTTTCTTGGATAACATTTAGTTTTTAGGGTATAGTTTGGTCCCGATAATTACTAATGTTAAGCCCTTAATTCACGAAACTTAAAACCGGGTAACGTAAAAATGTAATACTTCAAAAATGTTAAAAATTATCAACATACTCCAACTAGGTATATTAAAAGTATGATAAGTCTAATATGATGTTTCTATGTTGTTAAAACCTAATAACGTAGGTTCGAGCACGCGTATTACTTAAAGGTAAAATGTACCTAAAATTGGCAAAGTGGCAATAATTCATATAAATTATGACTAGTGGTGAAACTAAAGTATTTTTGAACACATAGACTTTTCCTAGTCTTTTGTTGGTTGTGAAGATAATTTACACTATTTAACTTTTGAGATTACTTAAATAAATAATTAAAAGTAATTTATATAACGTAAAATAGTAAAATATAGACCTGACATATGCGAGGTGCTACAGCCTTCCCCGTTACGAATTCATGTCCTCATGATTTAGTTTGATGTACCCGAGAAGAGATGCAGATATTTCTGTCGCATTTGGTCCTCTCTTTCCAGGTGTATTCAGCCGTCGAGAATTCCAACGCATTTTTAATGATGGGGATTTGGCTTTGTTTCAGCTGTTTGACCTCACGGTCCATTATTTCAATAGGTTCCTCAATAAAATGTAGCTTGTCATCGAGCTTAATCTCGTCTAGTGGAATGAAAAGGCTTTCATCGGATAGACATTTCTTAAGGTTTGACACATGGAAAGTGTTATGGATTCCACTTAATTCTTGAGGTAGCTCGAGTTTATATGCTACCGGACCAACTCTTTCTAGGATTCTGAATGGTCCAATATATCGTGGACTTAGTTTCCACGTTTTAAAACGGATTACGCCTTTCCAAGGAGACTTTCAGATAACCCTATCTCCAATTTGAAATTCCAAGGGTTTTCGCCTAGTGTCAGCAGAACTTTTCTCATGCGATCTCTAGCAGCTTGTAGTCCGCTTCTCGATCGAATAATATTTTCGTTGTGTCTCGCACAATTTCTCGGCCGGTGAGTTGAACATCGCCAACCTCATTCCAGCATACGGGAGATTGACACTTTCGACCATACAATGCTTTGTACGGTGATGATTTAAGACTGGAATGATAGCTATTGTTGTAAGAGAATTCAACTAATGGTAAATGATAGTCCCAGCTTTTACCAAAATCGATAATACAAGCTCTTAGCATATCTTCCAAGGTTTGTATGGTTCTTTCGCTTTGATCGCCAGCCATGGATGATAGGCAGTATCATGTCTAGTTTAGTTTCAAAAGCTTCAAGTGACTGCCAAAATTTGAAGTAAATCGCTATTCTATCTGAGATAATCAAATTGGTACACCGTGTCAAGAAACTATTTTTTGATGTACGCTTGGTCACTGATCCATTTCATAAGTTTATTTGATTGGAATAAAATGAGCAGATTTTGTTAAACGGTCCACAATTACCCAAATGGCATCATATCCGCCGTGTTCTCGGGTAATTTCAACAAAATCCATCGTGATTCTTTCCCATTTCCACATAGGAATCTCAAGTTGTTGTAGTAATCCTGATGGTTTTTGACACTCGGCCTTGACCTTAGAACATGTCAAGCACTTACCAACATATTTGGCAATATCGGCCTTCATGTTAGGCCACCAATATAGCATTTTGAGATCAAGATACATTTTGTCGGACCCTGGATGAATGGAGTACTTTGACTTATGCGATTCATGCATAATCAAATCTCGTACACCTCCATAGAGTGGTATCCAACTTCTGTCTTTGAAGCATACGTTCCATCAGAACGCTTTACCAAACCGTTTTTGTTCTCTAACATACCATAGAGATTCTCTTTGGGTCGTTTTCTTTGATAGCTTCAGTTAGCCGCAAGGATTTTGGTAGGTGATACAATCATCATTCCCAACGATCTAACCTTTAGAGGTTTGAGTCGCTCTTTTCTACTAAGAGCATCTGCCACAACGTTTGCCTTACCCGGGTGATAACGAATTTCACAGTCGGAATCACTAAGTAATTCTAACCAGCGGCGTTGTCTCATGTTTAGATCTTTCTGATCCAGAATGTGTTGCAAGCTTTTGTGATCTGTGTATACTATACACTTTGTGCCGTAGAGATAATGTCTCCAGATTCGAAGAGCAAAACGCCGACCCTAACTCTAAGTCATGAGTGGTGTAGTTTTTCTCGTGCTTTTTAAGTTTTCGTGAGGCGTAAGCTATCACCTTCTGTCTTTGCATTAACACTGCTCCCAAACCTTTATACAAGCATCACAATATACAACAAAGTCTTCGTTGCCTTCAGGTAACGCTAAGATAGGTGCACTTCATAATTTCTCCTTTAGAAATTGAAATGCTTCTTCTTCTTTTTCGCCCCAATCGAATTTCACATTCTTTTGAGTCAATTTAGTTAAAGGCTTTGCTATCTTGGAAAAACCTTCAATGAATCTACGGTAATATCCACAAGTCCTAAAATTGAAGTATTTCCGTTGGATTTGTAGGGCGCCCAAGTCTTTATGGACTCTATTTGGCGGGATCCACATGAATTCCATGACTATCAATTACGTGGCCCAAGAATTGTACACTTGAGATCCAAAATTCACATTTTGAAAATTTAGCGTACAACTTCTCATTCTTGAGTAACTCTAGGATCAGCTTGAGATGTCTTTCATGTTCTTCTTTACTCTTATAGTAAATTAGAATATCATCTATGAACGCAATCACAAACTTATCCAAATATGGTCTACACACTCGATTCATGAGATCCATGAATACTTGCTGTGAGCATTAGTTAAACCAAATGGCATAACTTGAAACTCATAGTGACCATATCGAGTCCTGAACGCCGTTTTCGAAATATCCTCTTCTCGAACTCTAAGTTGGCGATATCCTGATCGCAAATCGATCTTGGAGTATACGCTTGAACCTTGGAGTTGATCGAAAAGATCATCGATTCTTGGAAGTGGGTATCGGTTCTTACATTAGTTTATTTAACTCCCTATAATCAATGCACATTCTGAAGGATCCATCCTTATTTTTAACGAATAGGACTGGAGCTCCCCATGGTGATGAACTTGGTCGAATAAAGCCTTTATCCGTAAGTTCTTGCAATTGGTTAGATAACTCTTGCAATTCTGAAAGAGCTAAGCGATAGGGTGCTTCGAGCAACGTGCGACACCTGGCACCAATTCGATTTGGAACTCCACTTGTCTAGGTGGTGGAATTCCGGGTAAGTCTTCAGGAAATACTCGAGGATAATCACGTACAATAGGTACATCTTCGAGTCGTTTCTTCTCTAACTTTTTCTCCGTTATATGGGCTAAGAAGACATAACATCCTTTCTTGATGTACTTTTGAGTTTTAATGCAAGAAATGATGTTCAGCGAAGTTCCACTTCGATCTCCTCGGATAACCAAGGTTTCATCATCGATAGGAATATGTACAACTTTCTCGCCACAGATGATATTTGCATTTTGTTGCGATAACCATTCCATACCAATTATAACGTCGAAACTTCCGAGTTCTATTGGCATGATGTAACCACCGGTAAATTTTCACTTGTATGATATTCTAACTAAAGAATACTTATCCATTTTTCACGGCTAATTTTTTTTAAACGTTATCAGTTTATCTAATCACAACAACTAACTAATATGACGTAACTCACATTCTTAATAAATGTACACACCAACACCATAATGTCTTAAGTTCATTCCTTATACGTCAAATATAAAAGTTTTCAACTTTTATTTACCACTTTACGTTATTTCATAAATGAACGATTATTAAACATTCAAACTAAACGTTTTATCTCTATTGGAGTTTTCATATAGCTATGATTTCACGTAACTAACCCATCAACACTAAAGTACAACATTTTATACTTAGAGTACAAGTCATTAAAGCACGGAACCTAGCTATACATTAAGTTCCATTACAAGCCCTAATATACAACTCTATGATTTTATGTGCATGATATATATTTAAAATACTAATGTACAAGTCTTTCAAGCACATGTACAAGTCTTTAATGCATAAAAGCATAATACTTATATAAATCATATTATAAACCTCAATGTACCTATTTTAAAGCACGCGGATACAAACGTATAATGCACAAAGCCCATTCGATCCATATGAAACTACCTAGTTCAATCCTAACCAAAAACCATCCAAACCATCCTCATGTTCTTACATGGTAAATTAGTAACCATAAAGATTTACTAGGCCTAAATTCACCCCACCTCATCATATTCCTTCAAACTTTCACCATGGTCAAATGTTGTGGGTAAAATCCTTGGCCAAGAACACCACCACATCACGCCACCCTCATCACCATCACATGCACCACACAACTTTTAATACTCCACCTCACCATGTCCCTTACCACCTCAAAATACCTTCCAAGTGTCCATTTTCATTTATGAAACCATAGCATTTCCCTCCTATAAATAGCAAGCCATTCCCATGCATTTGAGCTCACACCATTCGAACCACACCTTAAACACACACAAAATCAGTTACTCACTGATCTAAGGGTCCTAGTAGCAGCCAAGTAAGGATAGTATAGAGCCTAGAAGGAAGAAAAGAGCTTGGTTCAACTTTAGAATTCCCTTGGGTGTTTTCCTTCCTTAACGAGTACCAACGATTTGTAAGTCTTTTAAACTCATTAAATTTCGTTATCACATTTAATATCAAGTACATACTGTTAAAAAGGATTTTATAAGGAAAACGTAGCAATTTGAATCATCTAAAACGAGTACACGAGTCAAAAGATACGGTCTAACGAAGTTATCGAAAAGCTGTCAAAACTTTCTGTGGACAGAAGGGTCGGGCACGCAATTCGAGGCACTTCTGGTCCGTTTCATCAAAAAGTTAAAGCACGAAAGTTGTCCGGAACGACGTTTTCTTCAAAACTCAAGAGCACGGGTCCAGAAAATGCATAACGAAGTCATATTTTAATAAAAATCCCAACACCTGTATTGATTTTATAAAAACCAAACGCCCCTACTTTCGCCCCATTTTTCTACATTGGGTTGAAGGTATTAGGTCCAACCAAAGGACCTTTGTAATCACCATCTAGGACACTCTAAAACTCCCACTAACCTGGTTGAAAAGCCTAGGTGTCATGCATAAAAACGACACTCCTTTAGGGCCATATGTCCTAAAAAACCAAAAGTCCTATACATCAAGTCTTTGGGAAAAACTTGGGATTTTTGATAAATTCGATTTTGAACTATCTTAGAAACATTGAAAATGAGTTAAACAACATTTCAAAAGGTTACATGCAAAAGATATAAAGCTTTATGGTTTGAAAACGAGAATCTCAATTTGTCAAAACTAGCCTAAGTAGCCCTTTTCAATAATTGATATCTCGCTAATTAAAGAGTTGTCAAGTATGAGAGTTACACCATTTTAAAGAGCTCGCTGCAAAGATTTTAAAACCCCAAGAACGTCTTTAAAAACTCTTATGGTCTCTTTTATAATCAACCAAAAAGAAGGTGACTCGTGAAGATTTTCATAAAAAGACCTTGCATACACTTTTCAAAATTTGAGTCGTAGGAGTTATAGAATGTTAGATAATGACTTAAAAGATTTAATTAACATATTACAATGTCCCTAGGTGACACCGTAAAAGTTAATGGGTCAAAAATGAATTTTTCTTAAACTCGCGTCGTGGCCAGTGACCATGTTCACGGGCTTGTTTCTCTCTAACCAAAGATGACTAGAATATGAGACCTATACCATTTTGAAGAGCTTACAGCAAAGTTTTTAAAGGATCAACTGCGTTGTAAAAACATTGGCTTGCCTTGTGTAAAATCTGTCCTCATTTGGGCCTGTTATCGCCCAAAACCAACACTTTTCACTTAAGGCACCTAACCCCCTACTTTGAGAAATCATTGCGACCAAACCGTAAGAGCTTAATACTTCTAGTTTGAACCATTAGAAAGACCACCCGACAAACTCTTGAAGGGATCAAGAACGTAATAAAAACCTCTTAAGGCCTCGTTTATACTTACCCTTACTTTTGTCAATTTAGGCATAAAACAAGTGAACTTTTCTTATAAAACTACAAAGGTAGAAATTGTAATTTTTGAAAGATAAAATTTTATTGGGCTAAAAATGTAATTTCTTCAAAGTTAATTACACAAGGGCTGATTTTGTCAATAACCCATAATTGAGGGTTTAAAGTGTCATTTTTTTAAAGTGCAAGGGTAAAAACCGTAAATATTTAAAATTGTAAATATTACATTTTGGAAACATATCATATTTAACAACTTGGGTTTCGATAAAACTTATTAACAATCATCCGAGCCATAAAAATAAGTATGATAAGTATTACTAATTTTTGAAGAGACTTCATGTTACCTAACTATCGATAAAGCATTATTATCACATAAACTTGAACTCGAATACTAAAAACATGACATACCAACTCAGGTCGGGAGTCGGAGCAGTTTATTCACATTACTTAATTTATTTTTCATCCGACTACTAACACGAGGTAAGTTTCATAGCCCTATTTTCAATTGTTTTATACTATTTTTGAGGGAGATACATGCTCAATAACCTATTTTTACTTTCACAAGTACTCAAAACTTTTAGATATTAATGTGAGTTCGTAGCCCCATTTTCTATCATTTATCAGTTTTGTAAACTCTTTTGGGGAGAAACATGTTCAATTACTTTCTTTTACTTTCAAAAGTACTCTACAACTTTTACATGTTACTGTGAGTTTGTAGCCCCGTTTTTATACTTGTTTATTAATGCTTTGGGGGAGATACATGCTCAACTAATTGCTTTCACTTTTATAAGTACTCTAAAAACTTTTACATATTACTGTGAGTTCATGGCCCCTACTTTTACTTGCTTTTAAACTGTTTTGGGAGAGATACATGCTTAACTACTCGTTTTTACTTTCACAAGTACTCTAAAGCTTTTACATACTACTATGAGTTCATAATCATACTTTATACGTTTTGCTACAAACCTGAACACAAGTACTATCTGTATGCGATCCTGATTGTTATTGCCTAAGTTATACACTATTGCCACTAAAAGTCCCTCATATCATGAACCATTAATCACTTTACAAGTGAACGCGAATATAGTGAATAGATCTATTGGCAGTTGACGCCCCATTTGTGTTAGCCGGATAGGTAACCAAATGCACTTTATTTGAGAATACTAGGAGAATGGCAAACTCCTACCAAAGGGCATTGTTGCTCACATCATTATTATGATGTTTGTAACTTACGTCATTATTATGACGCGTTCGTGTTAAGGTTTGCGTTCATGAGACTTAAGGCAATATATACTGTGTTGCAATGATACTAATGCTGCAGTACAACAACGTGGCCCAACCTTGAAACTTGTGTTCAACTGATTACTAAACAAACGAACTATAGGTGTATAACAACGTAGCCCACTAATTATTTTATCGATATTTGTATTTATTACGATTGTCACTTAAACTCAAAACTACTGAACACAACTGTTTTATCTATAAACTCTATGAACTCACCAACCTTTGTATTGACACTTTTTAGCATGTTTATCTCAGGTTCATAATTTATGAGGATGGCACGGAAGAGCACGGATACTCAAGAAGGCTATATTATCATTTGAAAACTTATTTAATAAACTGTAAAACCACTGGGACCTCATTTTGTAAACTCGGATATTTATATAAATCGAATGATAAATCTTTTAAAATGACAAAATTAGAGTTCGTTTTCTGTTATTGTAACTGTTGAGCCATGAAGTAACACCGGCTTGAAATTCCCGCGTATCACGAAATTTTAGGGGTGTTACAGATTGGTATTAGAGCCTTAGTTATAGAGAAACGGGGTCTAATTGAGACCTAAACTATAACTACTTTTCACAAAATGTTTTATAGCCTTTTCGCTCTCCGTGCCTTCTATCCTCTAGGTAAATATGTGACTTCTAGGACAGGTTTATGCTACACCTGAAACACTTTAGTATACTGATATATACTTCTGATAACTTTATACAAAATAAACATACCTGCATATGCCTATTCTAAGGCATTATGACTTAAACACATTTTCGAGCATGTAATTACTTTTATATTTTTCAAATTTATGAAACTTTCTCAAGACATTGTAACCAATTACAATGATCTCTCCTACTTACCTTATTTACACTAAATATATATACTCACCAACTATTTTGAGTATTATGACAACTTTCCTTGACTTTCTTACTCCCATCTCTATTAGATGAGTGTAAACACTCTTCTCATACCTCCAGAACACCCAAATCTCCTTGTAACTCATCGTTAGAGTAATGTTAATTCGAAATTCTTAAGTAGGATGACTTACAATGTCTTTATTTGAATGGATTGGGACGCTTTTTATTTAAATAAAGAAATTGTGAATCTTGAACCATAAGTTTATGTTTCTTTATTTACATTGTTTGGGACGCCTCTCTATGTAAATAATGAATTATGGATAAGTGGGCTTATTTGTATCTGAAATGATATAAGTACAAACTCAAGGATCACAAAAATTCACAAAGATATATGGCAAACACAAATAACGCAAATTTTTATTACATTATAATCCATGAATATTAATACATAATGATATAATTAGTATCGGTAGTGTTAATGTTACAAAAATCACCAAATAAGGTATGGTATCGCCGATTGCTTGATCCGCCAAGCTAATGAAAAACACCACTACACCTATGAGAGCGAGAATCATGACTGGATGCAGTATCTTGATTATTCTGTATAATAAATATAAATGAGTTATTAAGCATGGTGAATGAAATAACCAGAGACGTAACTCTATATATATAAAAATCTTGAAAAATCTATAAACAATATTAAACGCTCTCTTTTTATAACAAGAAGTGGGCTTCAACCCATTAAAAAACCCACATTTAGATTAAAACGGGCCTCGGCCTAGATTATATAAACAAACACACCATTAAGCGTATTGGGTTTCAACCAAACAACCAACACAAGACCACAACTCAATAAATGCTAACGCATACGATTACACAATAACACAAATTAAACAAAATTTATTTCAACATTCCTAACATAATGCTATTACCCCCATATCTTATCACCCAATACATACGCCCTACCAAGAGCTACTCCTTCTTGTTGACCATTGTTTCGGGGACATTGTCTCTTGATGTGTCCACGTTCTCCACACCCAAAACAAGTCAATATTGGTTGGGTGTTGGCTAGTAGCAGCCCCTTCCTCTCTGCAGGGTCCTTGGTTTGATGCCCTGTCTTCTGATAATTCTTGCATCTAACGGTGCAAGGTCCTTCATGATGTAACTTGCATCTATAAGACAAAGGAGCATTTCCTTGATAACCTCCTCCTTCAAATTGGTGCAATGCAGCGGCGTGCAAGATACCTCTGGCATTTTCTTGCCTATGGTTTTCTTTGGTTGTGGTGGTTTGTGTTTCGGTTTTGTTGGTTGTGATTGTTGTTGTTACCCCTTCGGCTATCATTCCATTTTCTCTTGTTGTTGTTGTGGGTATTGTTATTGGGATGGTTGTTGTTGTTATTGTTGCGGTTGAGGTTAATGTCATGAATCAGAACAGTTCCTGCTCTAACCGCTTGATCCATCAGGCTACGAGCCATTCCCATTGCATCATCTATCGTTTTTGGATCAAATGAGGTCACATTTCCTTGTATAGGCTGTGGAAGTCCCCACATGTACCTCTCCAGTAACTTCTCATCGGTTGGAACCATTATTGGGCATAAGATTGCCAATTCATTGAATCGACGATTGTATGTGGTGATATCGGTGCCCTTAACTACGTGGTTCCAGAATTTAATTTCCAACTTTTGTACCTCGTTACGAGGACAATATTGTTTGATCATCATTGTTTTGAGTTCGACCCAGGAAATTTTGTAGGCATTTGCAATACCAATTGGTTGAACTACGAATTCCACCGGATAATGCTTTATCCATTAAAGTACCGGTGGCGATTTGACCTTGCAGTCTTTAGTGGTGTTGCCGACGAGGAACACAGATTCAGATCTCTCAAACCATCGGGTTAACCCTACAGCTCCTTCAATGCCTTTAAAATTTGTAGGTTGGCATTTCATGAATTCGTATGAGCAGCTTGGCATTGGTTCGACATTTATTCTTTCGCACCAATACGGTCCCGTAGCATTAGAACCTCCTGCTCCAACATTAGTTGCGGCTGGCCCTAGCGGTTGCAAGTGCCTCGGCAACGGTAGTTTTTGCGGCTTCAGCGTCGGCCGCGACAAGATTTGTAGCGGCGGTTGCCCTTCAGTTCTAAGTCGTACCACTTTATCAAAACCATTTTATTAATAGCAACTTTGCTTTTTGTTTTCGGTGGCATGATTCTATCAATTAAACAAGAGATGTGGTATAAGTATGATGTTGGATAATAAGCACGATTAGAAATGATAGAAGAACAACGTTGGAAATTAAATCACAACACAAGACGAAATAGATTTATAAAACAAAAGTTACATTCATATATAGTTAATCGTTATATCGAGTTACAAAATCGAAACCCGTGACAGGTTTCTTCAAAATTCTTGACGAAACTATCACGAATTACATTGTTTACTAGCCATTACATAATCTACTAAGTCTTTTAACTATTATAACAACACTAGTCTTTCAAGAGTCCGGAGATTGATGCGGCTCGGGGCTGATTGTTATTCCCGTGGCGAGCCAACACATCAATGGCGTCATTTGGGCGAAACTCCTGAGCCCCTTAGTTCTTGAAACATGATCGCATTTCGCCCGTTTGTAGAGATCGATCTCGAGTCTAATACGATCAGTTTGAGCAATCTCTAACTTCGTTTCCACTGAAGCTACACGGCGTTTCAACTCTTTAATCTGCTCGCCGTCTTCATTTTGTGCTTTATCCATACGGGTGACTTTGTTCTTGAGCACTGGAAAACCGGTTATAGGATCCAAGACAATGTCTTCCACACGTGTAAGGCTATCTCGGATATCACTCATATCCAAGATTGTCGGTCGTTCGTTTTCGAGCATTAACAGTTTCAACTCTTATTGAAGAGATCTCCGTTTCACGACGATGCATTGCCCTTGACAGAAAGTGGACATGATTTTGAAGTGCCGTGACATATTTTCTCGGGCATCCCATTACGCACCTAGGTAAGTTTGGAAAAGTATTAGATGGTCCTCCAACTTCATAGGTAGAGGAAGGTCCCCCAATGATATAAGGCCTTACCCCAAGGCGGGAGTAACCAAAACAGGAACTTCGAGTTTGCTTTGGAGTAAATGGTGGTGATGGTGGAGGTGGAGATCCGTTGAGTATGACATCCGCTTGAAGAGGTTCTTCCTCTTCTTCGTCATCATCGGAAATCACTTCCATGCTATCATCATCATCATCTAAGATCATATTTTCATCTTCTTCCGGATCTTCGTCCGTCATCTTCGTTCATTTTCATCGCCTAAATCTTCATATGGTTCCTCATCCTCGTCATCCCCATAGTCCACAATATCAAGATAATCATCATCTTGATCCGGGGAATTCTGTGCTTGGATGGGAGCCGGAAGTACCGCTCTTGTTGAGCTTGGTATAGCTTGATTTGGAATAACGAGATCGTGATCTAGGGATGGTGGTACAGACATAATGTCTGCATAAGAGTATCCATGTTCAGAGTTTGTTAAACGTTCATAGCAATTTAAACAGTGATATGTCAAATAGTATGCATGGCACACGGAATATGAAAATTATAATAGAGTGAATCGGTAGATAGTAGTTATAGTCTAGGTGTATAATGCACCCTGGTTATCTATAACTGTAGCTCTGATGCCAATCTGTAACACCCTCGTTTTTTAATAGCAGCGGAAGCTAATTGAGGATATTACTTATTAGCACAAAGTACACATTACAGAAAATGACTCTACATGAGATGTTTTAAAATACATTATCATTCGAATTTATTCATAATATCAGAGTAGAGGTCCCATAATGTACATAATAAGTTTAAAAGTTTTTCGAATGATAATATGCATAGTCTTCAAAATGCCTATACCGTGTGCCTTCATTCGCGTGCCGCACATATCTTACGGACCGAGATAAAACATGCCAAAAGTCAACACAATGGTTGAGTGAATTCATAGTTTTGAAAACAAGATGGACAATAGTTTGTAGTATAATTGCAATGTGTACAATTATCTTCTTGATAGTTATTATTGCTCTAAGCTCAAGGAACTCACGATGATGTTGTATATATATCACCGGACGATATATATATATATAAGTAACTTGCCCCGAGTAGGTATTTTGCCATGTACCTAGGTAATTCAAATAAAGTGCGTTTGGTTACCGATCCGGCTAACACAAACGGGATTCGTCAATACTGATAGGCCTATCCACTATATTTGCGCTCACTCCCAGTGATTAGTGGTCCATGATGTTGGGGACTTTTGGCATAAACAACTTAGGCATGCAATAATACCAAGGCATTGGGTTTGCAAGTAATTGTCCATAAATAAACGTTTTAGCATGTATCTCCGCCAAGGAGTTTATAAAACAGTTAAACAAAATTTGGGGCTATGAACTCACCGTAGTTATCAGTAGTAGCTTATAGCAATAATGATTACGTTGAGATCTGCGATCTTTAGTGATTAACTACGAAAGTATAATAATTATGTTTTAGTATAGTTTTCAATATAAGTGTACAAATATATGTAATTTGTTGGCTTACGATGTTGTACATGGATATTAAGCTAAGGTATCCCTTAAGTGTTTGCTTGGCTCATAGCCTTTTTATAAATGACCTCGTACCACCGTTCGGGCTATCAAAATCAAGAGGTCATGTAGTAATCGCACGAGGAGCCATGACACTTTAAATCGTAAATCCACAACTCGTCGATACGATACCCCGAAGAGGCCTCTTTATGATAATGAAATTCCCTACTATTGTAGTACTTATCATTTATAAGTAAGTATTTGACGAGACAAATGTTGTATAAAACATATGTCGTCTTTCGTCAAAGACTATTTGAGTGGTGACGTGATAGTGTTATGAGTTGTGTGTCGTGAATCATTTATCATGTGTATGTGTTGTGATGAAATAATTTCATGTGTCATATTATGATGTTGTGTAATATAAAGTTTTCATAAGTAGTTTTTTAGACTAATATGTTCATGGTTTTAGAAGTTAAAACTTGTGAAAATGGTATTTATATAGTTTATGTGTCATATAGTCATTTTGTCAAAATCTAGTAAAGCTTCATCTAATGACCAAGTTTTTTTGAAACAATTTTCGGGTTAACATACTCAAACTAGCCGTAACTTAGCCGCACAAAACAACTTTGAAACAACAATCATGGTCATATCTAGTGGTTATATTTAAGTTAAAATAGCTTGAGACATAAGCCTTAGCTTAACCTTTGCTTTGTTTTGTCTTAAAGAAACATATAACTAAGTTTCCATGTCCATGGTTGTTTTCTAGTCACAACAGGTTATTTGCTGTTTTTAGACTTTTCGTTCACTTTCTACTTATGTGCACTCGAGTTTTTGAAGAAAATTTCATTCCGAGCAACTTTAGGTGCTTTACACTTTTGTCTGATTCGGACCGGAAAAGGGTTTAAATCGCGTTTTAAAATCGTTTCAGAAGACTTTTGACTTAATAACCAATTTCATCTAGTCATCTCCTTTTAATCTATAAGTCCATTTCAAGTGATTCAAAAGCTCAAATTCTAGTCTTTACTTCCTCTAACAACTTCTTAAACTTAGTCAAGTCCAAAGTTTATGATTTTTATGTTAAAACTCATGATAATTCACTAGTTTCTTACTAGTTGTCTTAATGAATTTCTACACTAGTTTTTACCCATCAATTTTATGTACAACATCATGCAAGCCTTATTACATGTACTACTTATATCAAATTACATCAAATAATCATAAATATCATTACAACCATATTGAATGACAAGAAATTTATACAACTTCTTACAAGACTTAGGTTGAATGGTCACAAGAACAATCAAGCCTAAACCCCTTCCAATCTTCAACCCTTGTCTTCAACCTCTTTACCCAAGCTTACAAACCCTTTTTACCCTTGTAATAACCTTCTTTAATTCAGCTCTAACCTTCTTGTGTAGCTCTTATTTCACCCTTGATATCAACAAAATAACCCTAGGATCATGTAGGAACCAACTCAAGCTTCATCTTCTTAGTAATTTTTGTAGTATGAATCAAAGTGTGGATTGCTATTTTGGTGTTGGAAGTGGACGGCAAGGAGGGAGGTCCAAGAGAGATTTGTGATCTTTTTGCATGTAGAATGATAATTGTGAGATGACTTTGGGGTATATGGGGGACAATAGTGGGTGAGTAAGAGTGGAAGTATGTTGAATGAAGGCCACATGGCTTTGTGGTTTATTCTTGCACGCCACCTCACTTTTGAGGTGGTAGTGTGTGTTTTTCTTGGATAACATTAGTTTTTAGGGTATATTTTGGTCCCGGTAATTACTAATGTTAAGCCCTTAATTCACGAAACTTAAAACCGGATAACGTAAAAATGTAATACTTCCAAATATGTTAAAACTTATCAACATACTCCAACTAGGTATATTAAAAGTATGATAAGTCTAATATGATGTTTCTATGTTGTTAAAACCTAATAACGTAGGTTCGACGCAGTATTACTTAAAGGTAAAATATGTACCTAAAATTGGCAAAGTGGCAATAATTCATATGAATTATGACTAGTGGTGAAACTAAAGTATTTTTGAACACATAGACTTTTCCTAGTCTTGTGTTGGTTGTGAGGATAATTTACACTATTTAACTTTTGAGATTACTTATATAAATAATTAAAAGTAATTTATATAACGTAAAATAGTAAAATATAGACACGACATATGGAGGTGCTACAAATAACACCCTTTTAAACCTCCAATTAACCCAAGATGTGATGAGATTTTATTAATGTTGTATGAAGAAAGAATTCAAGAACAAGTCTAGGACTTATGATCTTAACACAAGAGCATAAGATCACTACTAAAATCAAAATGAGAAGGGTGTTTTGTGGGATGAGATGGTAAGGCAAAGAGAGAGCAAAGGGGAAGGGTGTGTGAGATTGTGGTGATAAGAACTAGGTGAAATGAGTTAGTGGTCTTATAGTATAAAATGGACATGCAAAAACAAATGGACAAATGTGCAAGAAAGACTATGACAAGGACACAAGTGGCGTTTAAGGTGGTGCAGTGGGGTGATTTTGTATTAATTTTGTGTAGTTTGTATGATAAGTGTAGAGTTTGATCCCGATAATTGAAAACATGTAGTTTTTAAAACGCGAAACGTAAAATCGGGTAGTATAAAAATATAAAAATTATAAAAATGCTAGAACTTATCAAAATAATTAATTTTAACATTTTTGATGAGTGATGAGTTTAACAGAGTGGTTATACGTTGTTAAAACTTAAAATGTGGGTCAAAACGCAGTAAAACGTAAAATGTGCAAGGTTTATGTAAAAATGGAAAAAGTGAAATGCGACTTATAAAGTATGATTGTAAGGAAACCAAAATGCATAAAATATGTAGACTGGCCATAGACTAGTGTCGGTTTAAGTTAAATGCACGTTTAACGATGTAAGCGATTGAACTTATCACGTTACTCGTAAGGTAAGTTTACATAAAATAAAATATTAAGTAAAGAAAATAGTTACATAATGACCTCATAAATGTGAATTGTTATAGTCCCTACCCCTTAAGAGAATCCGACCCGTGATTTCGTTAGATGTTGAAGCGGTGTTTGTGAAGAGGTGTGGGTAATTTTGACGAATGGCTTCAAAGAATGGAACAAGTGGAATAAGGAAACTCTTTATATTCCTTAGAGAACTTTAAAAGATAGCTTACAAGTGAACTTCTATGGATGATCTCTACAAATGAGATCCCCTCTATTTATACTACTATGTACAAGGTTCTACATACTTCAATGGTAGGAAACTTCTAGGATTTCCAAGAGGTTCTAGCGCTTCCAAGAGATTCTAGAGATTCCTACACCTTCCAACATCTTCTAAAGGCTTCCAAGATTATCCAAGATTTTCAAAGAGAAGTGTGGAATAATCCGGAATCCCGAACATACTTGAAAATGATATCTCTCGAGTAGAGCGGTCATGACATCCTCCCCAACTAAGCTCGCAACGCGTCCTCGTCGTGCAATCCTCATGATACTTCTTGATCATGTCCAAAATTGCCACAATAAGTCTTGACTTCCCAACTTGCTTCACTATCAAGCAAATTACGCCACTTGATCAAGTACTCCTTATAGCTCTAAGACTCTCAGCCATCGTTCGATCGACAAAATATCCTCAACCTCTCGATCGCATCGGTAACAACCGTTGTTGGTGCCTGCTTGGATACCCCTCGTTTCGAGTCTTCCTCGTTATCATGATAAGTCTTAAGAAGACTAACGTGGAAGATCGGATGAATCTTCAACTTGGGCGGTAGTTGAAGTCGATATGACACCTTGCCAACACGTCCTATCACTGGGAAAGACCCTTCATACCTCCGTATTAAACCTTTGTGCACCTTCCTTAGTGTTTTGAATTGTTGAGGTAAGAGCTTCACTATAACTTGATCTTCGACCTCGAACTCGACGTGTCTCCTTTTCCCATCCGCCCACTTCTTCATCTTCTTAGCCGCTATGTCTAACGAAGCCCGAGCTAAGTCCGCTTGCTCGTGCTATTCCTTCATCGCCTTGTAAGCGGCCGTGATACTTCCTTTGTATGATGCGGCTAAGGCATTAGAGTCAATGGATGGCCGTGACCAACTCAAATGACTCTTTCCCGTGGCTTCACTTCGTTGCATGTTGTACGAGAATTTAGCAACGTCAAGGAGTTTAGCCCAATCATGTTGGTTGGCACTCACATAGTGTTGAAGATAAAGCTTCAATAGTTTACCCTATCCGTTTGGGGATGAAAACTCGTAGAGGAGTTCAAATCCATCCCCATGATCTTGAACAACTCCGTCCAAAAGCGCCTTGTGAATCTTGGGTCTCGATCACTAGCAATCACATGAGGCACTCCCCAATACTTCACCACATTCCTAAAGAAAAGCTTAGCCGTATCGTCCAAGTAACATCGGGTGGTGCGACAATGAAAGTGCCGTACTTCGAGAATCGATCGAACACCATAATAATACTCCCATTCCCTTCCGACTTCAGTAAGCATGTAATAAAGTCCATGAAACGATCTCCCATGGTCCTCGGGCGAGGTAAAGGCTCCAATAGTCCTCCCGGCTTCTTTTGCTCGATCTTATCTTGTTGGAAAATTAGGCACGTCCGCATAATGTCTCTACATCTTCATCCATCCTTGGCCAACAAGTAAGTGCCTTCACCAATGCCAACGTTCTTTTGATCCCCGAATGACCGACCCACTTCGAATCATGACACTCCTTCAATATCACCCGCCTAAGATCACCCCACTTAGGCACGTAAAGTCGATCTCATTTGGTGAACAGCATGTCTTCTTTAAGCCAAAATCTTCGACTCTTTCCAACTCTTGCTAAGGCCATAAGCTTCTTGGCAAAAGGATCATGTTCAAATCCTTTCTTGATTTGGTATTGGAGGAAGAATTGGGCTTGGGTGATTGCCGCAAATTCCGCCTTGCGACTTAATGCATCGGCTACCACATTAGCCTTCCCCGGCTTGTACTCCAAGTGATAGTCAAACTCGGCTAGGAAGTCTTGCCACCGAGCTTGCTTGGGACTTAACTTCTTTTGGGTTTGAAAGTAACTCGTAGCAACGTTATCCATCCTGATTAGTAATCTCGAACCCAATAAATAATGCCTCAAAGTCTGTAAGCAATGAACAATCGTCGTCATTTCTTTCTCTTACATGGTGTACTTCCTTTCCGTCTCATTCAATTTACGGCTCTCAAATGAAACCGGGTGTCCATCTTGCATTAGGACTCCTCCAATAGCAAAGTTTGATGCATCCGTGTGTAACTCGAAAGGCATGGTCACATCCGGTAGTCTCAACACCGGCTCATCCATAACCGCCTTCTTCAATCTCTCGAACGCCGCTTGGCACTTTTCGTCCCATATCCAAGCATTGTTCTTCTTTAATAGGTCCGTCAAGGGAGATGCTATTGTCGAGTATCCCATGATAAACCTTCGATAATAGTTCACTAATCCAATAAAAGATCTCAACTCCGTCACCTTGGTTGGTGGTTCCCACTCTTGGATAACCTTTACTTTCGCACCGTCCATCATCAATCCCCCGTCTTTGATCTTGTGTCCCAAGAACTCGACTTCGTCTTGGGAAAAGAGCATTTTTCCAACTTCACATAAAGCTCGTTGTCCCGCAACACTTGGAACTCTTGTTTCAAATGCAAGACATGCTCCTCCAAGGTATAACTATAAGCAACAATATCATCCAAGTATATCAACAAAAATTTATCAAGAAACGGGTGAAATAACTTATTCATAAGGGTGCAAAATGTAGTGGGAGCATTTGTTAAGCCAAAGGGCATGACTAAAAGCTCGTAAGATCCATACCTAGTGACGCACGTCATCTTAGCTTTGTATCCCTCCGCTATTCGTACTTGGTAGTACCCCGATCTCAAGACTAACTTGGAGAAGTATCTCGCCTTTCCATGTTGATCAAGAAAATCCACAATAAGAGGAATAGAGTACTTGTTCTTAATCGTTACCATGTTAAGTGCTCGGTAGTCTATGCACATCCGCAAGGATCCGTCCTTCTTCCTTTGAAAAAGCACGGGCGCACCCTATGGGGCTTTCGAGGGTCGAACATAGCCCGCATCCAATAGATCCTTGAGTTGTTTATGCAACTACTCTAACTCGGGTAGTGGCATTCGGTAAGGGGCTTTGGCGGGTGGCTTGGAACCCGGTTCCAACTCGATGGTATGTGTAACACCCCCAAATCTCGGTACAGCGGAAGAATTAATCAAGTTTTTGGGGCGTTACATGGATTGACACAAAGACACAAGTATAGCAAAAAATATAGTCATATTATCATTCAAAAACCAATCCCAAATTTAATTATCCAAAACAGTAATCCCAAATCAGTAAATAAAAGGCCCAACATGATTTATAAAATAGGTCCCCATATTATTATCAGAGTTTGGTTATGATCCTTCAACCATGCCTCCTTTCCAAGCTTCCACGAACACGCTCCAAACATCACTTAAATATCTGAGAAAGACATGCTAAAAGGTCACTTAACTTTGGTAAGTTCATAGGTTTAAATTCAAGTTTAAAATAGTGGACCTGTAGGAGTTTATTTGCTATACGAGACCTAAGATAGATACACATCATCATACCAATCACATACCAATATCGCAACCAACAATATCATCAATATCATATCCGACGTCATAGTAGGTCCCTAAGCGACACTAGCCACGTCGTAGCAAAGTCTGGAACGATTGCTAACCATGGACTAGGTCGAGGTAGAAGTCTATACTTAGCTAGGCAAGTGTTATAGCAATATGATTGCTACCCTAGACTAAGGCAACAGCTACCACATATCTATCTAAACATTCAAGCACATAAGCAAATCAAAATAGTTTAAAAGGTCCAAAAGAGTAGCATGATTTCTCACCCCAAATTAGTTAAAAATATAGATAAAAGTGGGGCTATGAAACTCACCTCAAGCAAGCAACGCACAAACAAACACTAGCAAGAAGATAACAGCTAACACGGCTCAGCAACTACCGACTTGGCACAACCTATTAATATAAACCAATTTTAATATATATTTCCCAAAATCGAAGTTATCTACCCCCAATGTATTCCTTTTCTTTATCTCCAAAAATATCTTGTTTCGCCATTTAGTCCTAGCGTTTGGTATCGTCGTGTGTGTGTGTATCGACTCAACATGATATCATGAATGCACTCAACTAAACATAATGTGACTCAATGCAACACAACGAGATGTCTAAGCGATAAGCTCCATAGTCCAATAAGTTTCGGAATAAATAGTAGACCTTATCGAATTCGTCAACCCGATAAACCCAATTATTTATTCGTGTCGCTTATTATCCCATAAACCGGTCGCATCCTAACGAGTCATAAGGATAATTCACCCATTAATATCGTTATCCTACGTACCTAGCAGGCTCTTATTAGATTCGTAGACCTAATAAGTCCGCTACCCACGTGGATCGACGCAATTAATGTTAGGTCATCCGTAACCCATGCACACAACGTAAATAGAATTAAATACTTGAAAATAGTATTAAATGCTCATAAATGGTATATTTCGATAAACGTGGACTCGAAACATTAAATACTCTTTAATTAGAAAACATTTCCGTTTTAATTGTTAATTCTCATTTAAAAATAGCGAATAACAAGATAAGTCTTGTTATCGATAGTTTTGTTATAAAAACCATTTATTATTTATGTTTCACCATTTATTAATCATGTTTATATATATATTTATTACGTCAAATTCAATATAAGTTTTAAATCGTTATTCGTTTCGAGTCCACAAGCACGAGTCATGACTTCTCGGCTTTTAATCAATCTATAGTCCAAAATATACTAAAGTCCATGTTACGGCGTTGTCGGGGTCAACTATGACTAAAAATTTAAAGTAACACCGACGTTGCTCAAAGTTGACAATTTATATTATAAGTCCAAGTAAATAATCACAATAGCGCAACTCAATCTCAAATCAACCCATATCAATCTCGCCATCCAATCAAACTACCAAATATACCCGAAACCAACGTTATGACCCTAATGGTCATGACACAGTCACGGTTAAGACCACGTGAACCAAACAATCTCTAGAAGCTTTTCGGCTCCACGCGTCTCATCCAAACACCAAAAACAACAACCAACAAGATACCACAACAACCCGACCCGGACCCTTGGTCCTTAGGGGTCACGTACGCCACACCCACAACCCATTCGTGGGTCTTATGGCTCGTACACCATACCATACCCATCCAAACACTCCTAAATGGCTTCTACTACAACCAAACACAATCAATCAACCTCCAAACAATATCCAAACATCAAACCCATCAACTAATCTAAACCCATCATACGAAACAATGTCTAAAATGCAAAAACACAAGAAAATGATACAACACACGATACCAAATCACTAGTTACATGTTTTATTAGTTGTAAATTAGTTTTTTACCTATGTTTCACCCAAAACCCACTATGGTCGAGCCATGTACGAGCCCTAAAAAGGCCGTACGTGGCTTTCCAAGGCTCAAACGAGCTTGACCCATGTTCCTTTTACCTTTTCCAAACCTGATCTACAAGATTACTTGAAAACCCTAGAATCACGAATAGTTTTTGTAAGATTTGGAGGTGTTAATGAAGGCTTCTATAGGCGTTCTATATATGGATGGAAAGAGGAAAGAAATATCTACAAAATGGTGGTAGTGGTGGGTGGTCACGTGCCGTCGTGTGGCCGGAAGTGGGCGGCGGCTATGGTGGTTTTAGGGTTAGGGTTTATTTTAGGAGAGAGAGATATGTAGAAAGAAAAAGTGGTGTTGTGTGTGTGTTTTTAGTGAGAGAATGAAAGGGATGAAATGAGATGAGGTGAGGGTATTTATATTTGAGGGAGGGACTAAAATAAAAATGGTGGGGAGGGGAGGGGGCGCCGACAAGGGTAGAAATGGAGGGGGCAAAGCTGTAATTTTCATAAACTATCCCGTTTTCCCATTCCCGAGCTCATATATTGTCCTACGAGTGTCCCACGACGTTCCTTCAACTTTCTATTGTGTTTATTTATGTTTTTCTACAAGTTTTGACTATTTATCTGTCAAGTTTCGAGTTACGATTTAAAAGTTACGTTATTTCTTGTTTTAGAATTTTATTGTGCCGAATCGCATAGTGCCTAACAAAAAGAGTTAAAACTCACAGGATAACCCATACGATAATAAAATAAATCATAAAAACCAATAAACGATATCAAATCAAGTCATGGCAATTAAAATAGTTCTAAAGGCAAATACTCGGTTTAGTTTAACGTAATGCGATTACGTAAAATAGACTCCCTAATTGCCAGTTGTCACAGCCTCCCAGCCTCAGAAGAAACCCGTCCCGGGTGTCACTCCGAGTTGCTTGGTGTCATGAAGAGTTTAGGGTACTTCCTACGGAATACATCCTCACGTTCCCAAGTGAACTCCGGTCCATGTCGGGAGTTCCAACGAACTTTGATAATCGGAATACGGCTATGCTTCAGCCGTTTAATCTGACGATCCATGATCTCTATCGGTTCCTCAACGAAAATCAATTTCTCCTCAATACGGATATCTCTTAACAGTACAACTATGTTTTCCTCCGAAAGACATTTCTTAAGATTACTAACATGAAAGACATTGTGTACACTGCTCAATTCCGAATGTAGCTCAAGACGGTAAGCTACTGGTTCGATTCTTTCCAGGATTGGAAAGGGACCAATGTATCAGGGATTGAGTTTTTCACGCTTTCCAAAACGAATCACTCCTTTCCAAGGAGAAACCTTTAACATAACACGATCTCCAACCTGAAACTCTAAGGGTTTACGTCTCCTATCGGCATAACTCTTTTGTCTATCATGAGCGGTTTGCAAACGATTACGAATCTGAACTATCTTCTCAGTGGTTTCTAGAACGAGCTCGGGACCGGTAAGCTGACTCTCGCCAACTTTAGCCTAACAAACAGGAGAACGAAATTTTTGGCCATACAACGCCTCAAATGGTGCGGCCTTAATGCTAGAGTGATAACTATTGTTGTAGGAGAATTTGGCCAAAGGGAGATGTCTCTCCCAGCCTTTGTCGAAATCGATGACACAGGCTCTAAGCATATCCTCTAAGGTCTGAATGGTTCTTTCGCTCTCACCGTCGGTTTGAGGATGATAAGCAGTGCTCATATCCAGGTTTGTTCCTAACACTGACTGTAAGGATCTCCAAAAGTGGGATGTAAAACGGCTATCTTGATCGGAAATGAAAGATATCGGTACTCCATGACGCGATACTATCTCCTTGATGTACAGCCGAGCGAGCCTGTCAAGACTATCGACCTCGCTAATGGCCAAGAAGTGAGCAGACTTAGTCAAATGATCTATGATTACCCAGATAGCGTCATTGCCGCTAGATGTTCTCGGTAATTTGGTGATGAAGTCCATGGTGATTCGCTCCCATTTCCATTCTGGGAGTTCGGGTTGAACTAAGAGTCCTGAGGGTTTCGGGTGTTCGGCGTTTACCTTAGAACAAGTCAAGCACCAACCGACATCTTGAGCTATGTCGGCTTTCATGTTAGGCCACCGGTAGAGTTTCTTCAAGTCCGATACATCTTATCGGCTCAGGATGAATAGAGTATTTTGACTTATGCTACTCGTGCATAATCAACTCACGGATTCCGCCATGAAATGGTATCCAGCTTCTGTCTCTGAAGCATAAGGTTCAGTCAGAACGCTTCAAGAAGCCGTTTTCACTTTCTACCATTCCATGCAGATTCTCATAAGGACGGTTATCTTTCGTCAATGCCGCAGCTTAGGCGGCTAAGATTTGAGATGGTAGAGGCGAACTAATGGTCATTCCTAGGGATCGAACGAGTAAAGGTGGAATGTTCTCCTTACGGCTGAGGATCTGCCACTACATTGGATTTACCGGGATGATAACGAATATCACAGTCATAATCACTAAGCCTTTATGCGGCGTCGCGATACACCACAAAATCTTCGCTTCTTGGCAAAGCTATGATGGGCACACTACACAACTTCTCCTTTAGAAGTTGGAATGCTTCTTCTTCCTTTTCTCCCCATTCATACTTAACGTCCTTTTGCGTCAGTTTGGTCAGCGACTTAGCTATTTTGGAAAATCCCTCAATGAACCTCCTGTAATAGCCTGTTAGACCTAGAAACTGGCGGACTTGTGATGGTTTCCTAGGGGCTGCCCATTCCTTAATGGCCTCAATCTTGGTTGGGTCAACATGAACTCCTTGACTATCTATCACGTGACATAAGAATTGCACGGTCGGAATCCAAAATTCACACTTAGAGAATTTGGCATACACTTTCTCTTCTCTCAACAACTCTAAAATGAGCCTCAAATGCTCTTCGTGCTCCTCTCTACTCTTGGATTATATCAAGATGTCGTCTATGAATACTATCACAAACTTATCCAGGTATGGTTTACATACTCGGTTTATGAGATCCATGAATACTGCTGGCGCGCGGTCAAACCAAACGACATCACTTGGAATTCATAGTGCCCATAACGAGTCCTAAACGCCGTTTTAAGGATATCCTCCTCTCGAACTCTAAGCTGATGATAACCAGATCGTAAGTCAATCTTGGAAAAGACACTAGCTCCTTGGAGTTGGTCGAATAGGTCATCTATTCTAGGTAGTGGATATCGGTTCTTCACCGTCAACTTATTCAATTCCATGTAGTCAATACACATCCCAAACGATCCATCCTTCTTCTTCACAAACAACACTGGTGCTCCCCACGGTGACGAACTTGGTCGAATGAATCCCTTCTCTGACAACTCTGCCAACTGTTTAGACAGTTCCTCCAATTCTCTCGGAGCAAGTCGATAGGGTGTCCGGGCTACGGGTGCAACACCAGGTATCAACTCAATTTGGAATTCCACTTGTCGGACAGGTGGAATCCCTGGTAGATCGTCGGGAAACACATCCGGAAACTCTCTAATGACGGGTACATCCTTAAGGTGTCTTTCACTCTTCTTCTCGCTTTTCTTTTCAGAAATTCGAGCCAAGAAAGGACAACCTCCTCTATCGATGTACTTCTGGGCCTTAATACAAGAGATGATGCTCAACCGGGAGGGACTCCACAGTCGCTTCGATCTCGTTGTATGCTCAGAACTTTTCCGCCACACGGTACATGCACTATCTTCTCATCGCAGATGATGTGTGCACCGTTCTTTGACAACCAATCCATTCCGATGATGATGTCAAAACTTCCTAAGGTAATTGGCAATAGGTCTATGCTAAACGGGTGGTTTAGGAAACTCAAGGTACAACATCGGACTATAGTGTCAATCATTTCCCTATTTCCGTTAGCTAATTCCACATCATAACTTAACCCTAAAGGTGTTGGGGAAATTCCTAGTAATGTCATAAAGGTGGTGGATACGAAACTCATATCGGCACCAGTATCAAACAATATGGAAGCATAGCGATTATTGAGAAGGAAGGTACCCGTAACTACGTTAGGGTCCTCACCAGCTTCCTTCCCAATAGCATACACACGCGCTGTTCCCATGTCTCTCTGCTGATTCCTAGCACCCTGATTTCCCTGGTTCCCTACAACCTCTCGCTTCACAGGGTTTAGGCCATTACTTCCACACCTCGTTAACAGATCCTCCTCCATTGCTGGGGTTTCCCTTCATCCACAGCTCTTGGCACTAATTCTTGTAGTGCCCTTTCTTTCCACATCCAAAACAGTGACAGTGGCCTTCGGTCCGCTCCTTGTGTAGTTTGAGCCACAACAAAGGGACGGGACCTACAGTCCTTGGCCATGTGTCCTACCTTAGAGCAATTCCTACACACTATTGAGCACGGTCCATGGTGGTGTCGATTGCAATGACCACACAAGGGCTTGCTACCTTCATAACCCTTCTTCTCTCCATTTCCTATGGCGAACACCCTGCCTGTCTCCTGCCATTTATTGTCATTCCCTTTAATAACCTCATTCATCTTCCTCTTATCACTTTTATCACTCTTACCCCTGTCTCCTCCTTCTAACACATAAGATTCCATCAAATGCTGAGCCACGGTAATTGCCTCATGCAAGGTAGCTGGCTTCGCAGCGATGACATCATTCCTAGTAGCTAAAGGCAATCCATCAGTATACCTCTCAATCTTAAGGGCTTCAGTGTGAACCATTTCTGGGCAAAGCAGCGACAACTCTTGGAAACGACGATTGTAGGTCGTCATGTCTGTACCCTTAACCTTATGGTTCAAGAACTCAATCTCTAACTTCTTAACTTCATTCCTAGGACAGTAAGTCTTCATAAGGAGAGCCTTAAACTGGGTCCAAGTCATACTATAAGCTACATCACTTCCTGCGGATTTGCGGTAGTTGTTCCACCAGGTCAACGCTTCATCCTTCAAGGTAAATGTTGCATACTCAACCTTACAATCCTCTTCACAGTTGCTAACGGTAAACACAGACTCAGTTTCCTCCATCCACCTTGTTAGGTAAACCACTCCCTCGGTTCCTCCGAACTCGATGGGACCACAGAATCAGAACTCTTTGTAGGTACAACCTCGAGCTCGATTAAGCAGTGGGGTTCCACCAGAGGTGTTAGAGAGATTAGACTCAGCTAGCAGTTCAGTTACACGCTGCGTCACAAGCTGGTCGATGTGGGCTGGATTCAAAGGCGTAGGGTTTTGTGGAACAGGATCATTCTCAGCACGGTTGTTCACATTAGGGTTCCCAACAGCGGGGTTATCAGTATTCTGGTTCTCAACAGGTGGAGTGGTCGGGGTAGGGTCGGACGACGACCTCGACGGATAGGGTTAACCACAACAGCAGGGGCTAGTCGGTTGGTCCTAGGCGGGTTTCATCTTGGTGCCATTGATCTGAAGGTAAGAATAACAGTTGCATAAGTTCACAATTCACGCTTTAAAATACTGGTTTTGGTTCCGAGGATCACCGAATAACGCACGAATACATAATCAAGGATAACAGGGATAACGCTATATCATAACGAAACAACTAGAGACCGAATCATAACTAAAGGATGCACATTCTAATAACCATAACTCATAGGTTCCAAAATGAAATACATGAAAGGATACGGAGAAATCAAAAATGATCCTAACAACGATACTAACAAGATAACTAGGATAGATCTACATCTCGAACTATAGACTACTCTGTTTCAAGACGGTACAATGCCATGAATCTAACACAATCTAGCCACGATCACGAATACCACTAACAGATCTCCTAACATCGTCAACCTCTCTCCATAGAGATGAAAGCTCAACACGCTGAGCGTCGTGATCACTCTTCAGATCCACGACCTCCCTCCCCAATTCTCTTATCCTGCGCCATAGCGCTCTGTCTGCATCTTGGGCTGTCGCGAACCCTCTCAGCAGGTCCCCTACCTGCTCCTGGAGCTCCGACATACCCTCTCTCAGAATCGTAGACCTCCTAACTATAGTACCCATATCTGCTCTCAAATCCTCTACACTAGCCCTCGATACTCCAACCAACCGATCTGCCAACCTACTAAGCCTAACACCCTGAGATGTAATCCTCTCCCAAATCAGACCCGTCTCCCCATACTCCTCGGGTTCTGAAGCAATCTCTGATGGTATCTCTGAACCTAGTGGGCTACCTATCTCAGGTGAATGTGGAGGTGACCAAAATCAAATGGCTGCCCAGGAGAATCAGGCTTAGGCAAAGGTAAAGGAGAGCCTGGTGCTGGAGAATGCGTATAATGCACAGGACTCTGCAATGGTGGAGTACCCCCTTCTGGGATATCCTCATCATCCTCCTCATGAGGATCCTCATCCTCATCTAAATACTCCCCCTCGATCTCATGCTCCTCCTCGCCCTCATCTTCAGAGGGAGAGTCCATGAGTCGGCATCTCTGTGTAGGTGAATCCTGAGGTGGTACAGTAGGGGATCTAGGTCTTCTAAGACATGGTGATGCTGGTGGTGATGACAGATGAGAGTGGGCTGCTAGGTGAATAGGTGATGATGGTGGTCGTACGGACATGCGGGCAGTACTACGAGTAAGTCTAGGAGTCTGGGCTCGTGCTAAGACCTAATGCAATGTGAGCTGTCTAGATGAGCTAGAGGCGTCGGATGATGATGATGTACTAGAGTGACAGGCAATCACATAGGGATCACCCTGCGCAACAGTCATGAGAGTCAATGTTGGGGAAGTAGAAGCAGCAAGGACATCCTCAGACATATCATAAGCTAGTAAAGGCATGGTCTGTGACAATGGCATAGGGTAGGTATAAGTGTTTGAAAACAACTAGTTCTAATAAGCGCATCAACTCAACCAAAACATATATCACATAATAAGAGATTTAAAATAGAGGTACCGCATTACTCAAAATATGACTTTAAATAAAACACATAAGTTCTATTCTATCACATAATCCACACATCATATAATCCTAAATCAAATCAATCATATAATCAAGCTCATAATCCCAAAATCATAACATATCAATAATCCAATCAAGTTCATAATATCTCGACAATCAATTCACATTTACCCAAAATCAATAATCATATCTCAAAGCATAACATCACAATAAACAATTCACAATTCATAATATCCCATAAATCAAATTGCAGTTCATACCATAATCAAATAAAGAAGCTTCGGCTTGGCAGGCGGGCATGCGTCGGTCGAGGATCAATTTTCTCAAAAAGTGGTTATAGTTTAGGTTTTATTAAATGCCTAGTTCTCTATAACCTTAGCTCTGATACCAATCTGTAACACCCCCAAATCTCGGTACAGCGGAAGACTTAATCAAGTTTTCGGGGCATTACATGGATTGGCACAGCACACAAGTATAGCAAACAAGATAGTCACATTATCATTGAAAAACCAATCCCAAATTTAATTATCCAAAACAGTAATCCCAAAAAGTAAATAAAAGGCCCAACATGATTTATAAAATAGGTCCCCATATTATTATCAGAGTTTAGTTATGATCCTTCAACCATGCCTCCTTGCCAAGCTTCCACAGAACACGCACTCCAAACATCACTTAAATACCTGAGAAAGACATGCTAAAAGGTCAGCTAACGCTGGTGAGTTCATAGGTTTAAATTCAAGTTTAAAATAGTGGACCTGTAGGAGTTTATTTGCTATGCAAGACCTAAGATAGATACACATCATCATACCAATCACATACCAATATCGCAACCAACAATATCATCAATATCATATCCGACGTCATAGTAGGGCCCTAAGAGACACTAGCCAGCGTAGTCGTAGCAAAGTCTAGAACGATTGCTAACCCTGGACTAGGTCGAGGTAGAAGTCTATACTTAGCTAGGCAAGTGTTATAGCAATATGATTGCTACTTTAGACTAAGGCAACAGCTACCACATAACTATCTAAACAGTCAAGCACATAAGCAAATCAAAATAGTTTAAAAGGTCCAAAAGAGTAGCATGATTTCTCACCCCAAATTAGTTAAAAACATAGATAAAAGTGGGGCTATGAAACTTACCTCAAGCAAGCAACGCACAAACAAACACTAGCAAGAAGATAACAGCTAACATGGCTCAGCAACTACCGACTCGGCACAACCTATTAATATAAACCAATTTTAATATATATTTCCCAAAATCAACGTTATCTACCCCCAATGTATTCCTTTTCTTTATCTCCAAAAATATCTTGTTTCGCCGTTTAGTCCTAGCGTTTGGTATCGTCGTGTGTGTGTATCGACTCAACATGATATCATGAATGCACTCAACTAAACATAATGTGACTCAATGCAACACAACGAGATGTCTAAGCGATAAGCTCCATAGTCAAATAAGTTTCGGAATAAATAGTAGACATTATCGAATTCGTCAACCCTATAAACCCGATTATTTATTCGTGTCGCTTATTATCCCATAAACCGGTCGCATCCTAACGAGTCATAAGGATAATTCACCCATTAATATCGTTATCCTACGTACCTAGCGGACTCTTATTAGATTCGTCAACCTAATAAGTCCGCTACCCAGGTGGATCGACGCAATTAATGTTAGATCATCCGTAACCCATGCACACAACGTAAATAGAATTAAATACTTGAAAATAGTATTAAATGCTCGTAAATGACAAATTTCGATAAACGTGCACTCGAAACATTAAATACTTTTTAATTAGAAAACATTTCCGTTTTAATTGTTAATTCCCATTTTAAAATAGCGAATAACAAGATAAGCCTTGTTATCGATAATTTTTGTATAAAAACCATTTATTATTTATGTTTTACCATATATTAATCATGTTTATATATATATATTTATTACGTCAAATTCAATATAAGTCTTAAATCGTTATTTGTTTCGAGTCTACAAGCACGAGTCATGACTTCTCGGCTTTTAATCAATCTATAGTCCAAAATATATTAAAGTCCATGTTACGGCGTTGTCGGGGTCAACTATGACTAAAAAGTCAAAGTAACACCGACGTTACTCAAAGTTGACAATTTATATTATAAGTCCAAGTAAATAATCACTAGGGGGGTGAGCAAAACAAACCGAAAAAACCAAAACGAAAACCGAAAAAAACCGAACCGAAAAAACCGACCGAAACTAAAAACCGATGGTTCGGTTTTTACTTTCTCATAAACCAAAAAATGCGGCTCGGTTTCGGTTTTCGTCCAAAAACCAAACAGCAAAAACCGAACCGAACCGAACCGGTTTTATTATATAATAATATCTAATTAATATAATATGATTAAATAACTAAATAAATCAGATTTATAAATTCATATTTATTTTGTGAGTGGATTTATAATATATTTATCTTAACGTTTATATTTATATGTGTGTTTGTCGTGCCGCGTGTTTTGTGTGAATATATCAATAAGTATTCGATAATGATTATACTACGTGTATGTTCACTTGTATGTGTATGTCTCATTTATATGTTTGTAATTGTAGAATTATGCAATAAACATTATTATTCTTAGATTGAAAAAAAGTAAAAAAGAATAACTAATTTTGTACGTAAAACGAGTTTGTTGGTATAATTTGGCTATACCCAAATATTAATGGTTAGAAACCGAAAAAACCGAAAACCGAACCGAAACCGATAACAAACCGAAAAAACCGAACCGCCAAAAACCGAACGGTTTCGGTTTTGGGTTCTTCAAAAACCGAACATTATGGTTCGGTTTCGGTTTTAGCCAAAAACCGACCCAAACCGAACCGTGCACACCCCTAATAATCACAATAGCGCAACTCAATCTCAAATCAGCCCGTATCAATCTCTCCATCCAATCAAACTACCAAATATACCCGAAACCAATGTTATGACCCTAATGGTCATGACACGGTCACGGTTAAGACCACGTGAACCAAACAAGCTCTAGAAGCTTTTCGGCTCCACGCGTCTCATCCAAACACCAACAACAACAACCAACAAGATACCACAACAACCCGACCCAGACCGTTGGTCCTTATGGGTCACGTACGTCACACCCACAACCCATTCGTGGGTCTTGTGGCTCGTACACCATACCACACCCATCCAAACACTCCCAAATGGCTTCTACTTCAACCAAACACAATCAATCAACCTCCAAACAACATCCAAACATCAAACCCATTAACTAATCTAAACCCATCATATGAAACTATGTCTAAAATGCAAAAACACAATAAAATGATACAACACACGATACCAAATCACTAGCTACATGTTTTATTAGTTGTAAATTAGTTTTAGGCCCATGTTTCACCCAAAACCCACTATGGTCGAGCCTTGTACGAGCCCTAAAGAGGTCGTACGTGGCTTTCCAAGGCTCAAAATAGCTTGACCCACGTTCCTTTTACCTTTTCCAAACCTGATCTACAATATTACTTGAAAACCCTATAATTACGAATAGTTTTTGTAAGATTTGGAGGTGTTAATGACGGCTTCTATAGGCGTTCTATATATGGATGGAAAGAGAAAAGAAAGATCTACAAAATGGTGGTGGTGGTGGGTGGTCACGCGCCATCGTGTGTCCGAAATATGGCCGGAAGTGGGCGGCCGCTATGGTGGTTTTAGGGTTAGGGTTTATTTTAGGAGAGAGAGATGTAGAGAGAGAAAGTGGTGTTGTGTGTGTGTTTTTAGTGAGAGAATGAAAGGGATGAAATGAGATGAGGTGAGGGTATTTATATTTTAGGGAGGGACTAAAATAAAAATGATGGGGAGGGAGGCAAGGGTAGAAATGGGGGGGGGGGCAAAGCCGTAATTTTCATAAACTATCCCGTTTACCCATTCCCGAGCTCATATATTTTCCTACGAGTGTCCTACGACGTTCCTTCGACTTTCTATTATGTTTATTTATGTTTTTCCGCAAGTTTTGACTATTTATCTGTCAAGTTTCGAGTTACGGTTTAAAAGTTGCGTTATTTCTTGTTTTAGGATTTTATTGTGCCGAATTCGGATAGTGTCTAACACAAAGAGTTAAAACTCACTCGATAACCCATACGATAATAAAATAAATCATAAAAGCCAATAAACGATATCAAATCAAGTCATGGTCGATTAAAATAGTTCTAAAGGCAAATACTCGGTTTTGTTTAACGTAATGCGATTACCTAAAATAGACTCCCTAATTTCCAGTTGTCATAGTATGATCCACCTCCCTCTTGGGTGGTAGCTTCTTGGGCAACTCCTTAGGCATCACGTCCTTGAACTCATCAAGTACCCGCTCGATCTCCTTTGGTACCTCCACTTTGCCTGACTCGCTATCCGTCTCTAGCCTTGTTACCGCCAAATAGCAAGGCTCGCTCTTGTTGTACCCTTTCTTGAATTGCATGGCCGAAATGGTCTTTACTTCATACTTAGAATCCCGCTCTATGCTAACTATGCACCTCTTTCCACCATCTAGGATACATAAAGAGTTAGCAAATGGCATAGGGAAAGCTCGTACCTTATCGAGGAACTCCAACTCAAGAACCACATCGAAATCATCCATCGGGACCACCGACAAGTCAATCGTCCCTTCCCATTCTCTAATCTTTGCCCGAACATCCTTGGCCACTCCTTCCATCGGCTTGGCCTTTGAGTTTACCGGCTTGAACATTTCACTCCCTTTCGTGGCACCGCTAATCCTTAACCGCTTGGCTTCATCAACCGACACGAAATTATGAGTGGCACCGGAATCAACTAGAGTACGTACCTTGATCCCATTGATGGTTGCTTCCACAAGCTGCAATCCTTTCCCTATAACTTTTCGCACCTCCGTCTTGGCCTTGATTGCATTCAAAATCCTCATCGAGCTCATGCATCCGCCATCACTTGTGCCTTCGTCTTTATGAGCCGTCATTCCATTAAGGCTTGCTTTCTTGGGGCAATCTTGAGCTCTATGAGGTCCGCCACATATGAAGCATCCACCACTCTTGAAGGCCGTCTTCACGTCTTTGTTCTTTTCGGTTGGTGGTTTATATGCATTATCGTGCTTTGCTTGAGCGACTTTCTCTCCCCCACCTTTCTCATGGTTCACCTTTCGATCCTTCAGCTTAGACGTTTCCCTCCTCGTACTAAAGTCGATCAAGGCCTCGGCGTGGGCGATAGCCGTAACAAGGTCTTGAACTCCACGTCTTTCGAACTTCGTCTTAGCTCGTCCTTGCAAACCATCGAGGAAATAAAAGAGAGAGTCTTGGTCGGAAAGATCCGAAATCTCCAAGGTAAGTGTAGTGAATTCCTTAACATAATCCCGGATCATTTCGGAATGCTTAAGTTTATGAAGCCGACTTTTTGCTTCGTTCTTAGCATTCTTCGGATAAAATTGCTTCTTAAATTCAGCAAAAAAATTAACCCAAGTATTGATAGTACACGTACCTCGCTCGATATCTCCATATCGACGTCTCCACCATAACGTTGCGGTATCCTTCAAGTATCGGGTCTCCATCTTGATCTTGGAGTCATCATCCGTAATGTTGACGCCCTCCAAGTATTGCTCTATCTCCCACGAGAAATCATCAACCGCCTTAGCTTCCCGCTTTCCCACGAACGGTGATGGTTTTGGAACATACATCTTCGGAGCATTATTACCAACGTTGCCACCTCCGTTAGCCATGGATCGCTTGCATAGCACCACAACGACCAATAAGTCTTCAATGGTCTTCTCAATGCTGGATATCATACCCAAGAACAACTCTTTTAGACCATCGATCTCACACTTAAAGTCACCGCTAAGAGTATTGAGGACTACCCTAAAGTCATCCCTCATGGTCGCAAACTCGGAGTCTAGACCTTACAAGCCCTCAACTTGGTTCTTCAAATCCGACACAAATGTCTCAACACCCGTCAATCTCTTATCAAAGCTCGACATAACGTCCTTAGACGCACCTCTCTTCTTCGGGTCTTGACGCTTATCATCTCGACCTTGCCTCTCGTCAATGATCACACTTCCACTAGCACCAATCTTATCGGTCTCGCTTGTCATCGCCTTGAATCAACCTGGCTCTGATACCACTTGTCACGGACTTGTCTCTACAAGCTCTTCCGTGCGGCACTTAGTCTCGACTAAGCTCAGCCTTGCTCGAATACTCAACGATGTATGCAACTTAAGAAAGATTCAAAGAATGGAACAAGTGGAATAAGGAAGCACTTTATATTCCTTAGAGAACTATACAAGATAGCTTACAAGTGAAATTCTACGGATGATCTTTACAGATGAGATCACCTCTATTTATACTACTATGTACAAGGTTCTACACACTTCCATGGTAGAAAACTTTGATGATTTCCAAGAGGTTATAGTGCTTCCAAGAGATTCTAAAGATTCCTACACCTTCCAACATCTTCTAAAGGCTTCCAAGATTATCCAAGCTTTTTCAAGAGAAGTGTGGAATAATTCGGAATCCCCAACATACTTGAAAATGATCTCTTCGAGTAGGCGGGTCGTGACATTAAGATCTTATAGGATCCCGATCCTGACCATACGATCTTAAGATATAATCCGATCCAATCTTATTTTTCTCGGATTACAAACTAAAAGACTATAAATTTATGATTTGTTTTTTTTTAGAATTCAAAAAACAACATGTTAATATTCCTAAACTTTCATAATCATAATTTATGACAACATTTGTATGAAACATTCATAGTATTTTATGTTTATAATGTATAATAATTTATAAATTTGTATGATATTACATAAAATATTAAGAAATAATATTAAAATATGATATTAAGATCATGATCTCACGATCACGATTTTACAAAAACAAAAATATCCGGTCCCGATAAAAACATTGTTTGAACGATTATTTTACCTTGTACAGTAGTTGTACTAAACAACGAGTAGGGTTAGATCAGTTGAAAAACCCCTTGCCTCTCAACCGAGAGGTCACGGGTTCGATCCTCAGTCCCTACAAAAGGCCGGAGGTCCTTTCTACCTTCAGTACCCATACACCGGAAACGGTATTGGGTACGCATAACCCGTAGAAGACGGCATTGGGCGTTACTTTACTTTACTACTTAGTTGTACTAAACCCCAAAGCTTTTTTATCCATATATATTCTTCTTGAGACACACATTACAAAACGCACACAACAACAGATTCAATTCAAGACGCCATGACGATCGATCAAGCATCTATCCTCAATTCCTCATCATCTAATTTCTCAATCGACCTATCCATCATTCCATTTTTATTATAATTCTTGTATCATCATCATTCACCTTCTTGTAATCCCCAAATAGCTAGGGTTCAGGCTTTTTTTATTTTGTATTTTTTATGATTGAGCTGTTTGTATCGATTATAAAGTAGTAACATGTATAGATTTATTATTACATCCTTCTTTTGATTAATTTTCTTTTGTAACAATAATAATAATGGAGATGGATAGATCATTAAGAAACCCAGCTGCGTTGAAGAAACCTCGATTAATATCCGACGAAACGACGTCGTTTCTTCGCGCAAATAATGATAGTAATTCGGAAAGATATGAGCCGCAAGCGATATCGCAATTACAGCAAGATAAGGAGCTAGTGAATCAGTATAGGACAGCGTTGAGTGAATTGACGTTTAATTCGAAACCGATTATTACTAACTTGACTATTATTGCGGGCGAGAATTTGCACGCTGCCAAAGGTGTTGCGGCTACTATCTGCAATAATATTATTGAGGTGATGAAAGTTTGTTTAGAATTGTGGTTGGTTTTTACAAGTTGATTATTATATAGTTTACTGAATCAAAGCGTTTGATTGTAACTATTAGCGTTGATTAATGGATGTATATATTGATTTAAATTGTATATATGTGAATAGAAGTGTGTGAACGTGTGATTGATGCGTTACAATACAACGTTCAACATAATACAAACTGTTACGAGCATTTCAGAGTGCTAATGTCTTATGAAAGCCACATTCAAAATCATTTGCTAGCGTTATTTATTATTCTACATTTGAATCTATCCAACAAAGCTACTCTGATGTATCATTATCGGCTATATAAATGAAACGTATAAATATGTGGTAGCATTTCTCTTTTGTTTCTTGCTATTTCTTATTGCCATACAAAATTTATTATCATCATGTAAGTTAGTCCTATGGATATTTATTGTCGTTGGTTGGTTGCGCTCGAAATTAGTTGAATTGATCTATAAATCAGCTGAACGGGATGTGTATAAAAGGAGAGGTGTGTTTTGTGGAAGTTGATGGTTTTGTATTGTGGCTATGTTACTGTCACAAGGTTAAATTGTTGTCATTCAAGTCACTTGTCATGGTATACTTTGGTTCAATTTATTGTCCAGAAAGCGTATACATGAGCTTCATGTCTTTGAGAAGAGTTCTTTTTATCGAATTGAAGCAATTTCTGACTTGGAAAATTGTTTTTAGGTTCCGAGTGATCAAAAGTTGCCATCATTGTACCTTCTCGATAGTATTGTGAAGAATATAGGGAGAGATTACATCAAATACTTTGCTGCCAGATTACCTGAGGTTAGATCTTTTAGTCACCCGAAGTGCCATTTAAATATGTGTCTCACTGTCTCTTGTAAACGAAGCTATCTATTTTTGTCTTTGTCATGCAAATTATTATGAAGATTAGGGGACATAAAGAAGAGCAGTTTTTTTCTTTTTTTTTAATTTAGTCTTTGTGATTGTCTTGGTTGTATCCTTATCGGCTATATAAATGAAACATATGGTTTAGTGCAATTCTCTCATTTCATAATCCAGTACATGAGCGCTTCAAAATTAGTGATCCAGTAATTTGCAGTTTGTTATAGATTATGTGATCATGGATATTTTAGTTTTGTTAGTCCTACGGGTATTAATTATCACTGTTTAGTTGCTCTCTTGGGTGCGTCTTTTAGGTTTTCTGCAAGGCATATAGACAGGTTGATCCCGCAGTACACTCGGGTATGCGTCATCTTTTTGGGACATGGAAAGGAGTATTCCCTCCTCAATCACTTCAAGCTATAGAGAAACAACTTGGGTTCCAATCACCTTCAAATGGATCTTCTTTAGGGTCAACAGCAGCTAGATTCGAGCCAGAGCCTCAACGCCCTGCTCGTAGTATTCATGTAAATCCGAAGTATTTGGAGGCCAGACCGAGACTCCAACAGTCAAATACGGTAAGGGCTGTCTGATAATCCTATGTTTTCCCGATTCCACTGGTATCACTTTGAGTTTGCAGCAATTGCGTTCTCGCGTTACATATTCAGTTATATAAATAGATTATCTGTGTGTTTATTTTTATTTTTATTTTTATTATTTTTATTTTTGTTATATTTTTATTTTATTTTATTTTTTTAAAATCTGAAAGCCGCATTAAGCTCTAGTTTCACTCTCTACTTGTCCTAAGCGCTGTGTCACTTAAATGGTAAGGAGCAATAAAGAAACCAGTGATATATGCGAGGCAACAAGTACTTGCGTAACCTTTGGACTTGCATTTTATCTGGACCAAATTATTGGTAATAGAGTATATGATCTTGGTTGGCTGTATGAATGAACAATATATTGTCCGTGCTGTCTCAAAATGGTGTTATGTGTACTTAACAGTTTACCAATTCAATACGCTAACCCAAAAGTAATACAAGTGCCTCTTCTGTCATCTTTTTTTCTTAGCGCCCAGACTGTTAATTGTTTTGCTTGAATACAGAGATGAGAGATCAATTAGTTTTTAGTTGTTATTGTTGCAAACCTATACAACTTTATAATAATTTAATGATGCTAGCCTGAGCTCACTTAAACCTGTCATATACTAACAATTATGCTATACAACTGTAATTGAATTTTGATTGTCTTCATTTCGAACAATGTGATGAAGGCAAAAGCTCCAACGAGTGACACCAACCTGTTAAACACACCTGAGGATACAGAGAGACAAGACAGAATAGCGGCCAATATTAGTTCTATAAGGCCACGTGCAGATCCACGGATTAAGGTAAATTATAAGTTAGTCTGTATTTAGGATTGGGGCTACTTGCATAAAAAGCTAACAAACTTTGATCCGATTTATAACTTAAGTAACAATTTGTTTTTTTTTTGGCCCATAAAAACCATTGAACTTTCAGTTTACTTGTTATATAAGTGAGTTACCTCGGATAACTGTTTTAGGAGTCCATCAGCGTCACTTTAGGAAAAATTAAACATGGTCAAAACTCCAAAGCTACTAATCACATAATTGTTTTGGCTTGTTGTCCTTTTAGATTCCTTAAATCAGGATATATGAAAGTTGGTTCTCCTAGACCAACATTTTACAACTTTGATTCTTTATGGCTTTAAAGGAAGCTGGTTACCCAGAATAGATATTGAACCAAAGTTGGTAGCCATTTAGAAATTTGATAAACTAGCCTGTTACCTTTATGGCGGTGTTGCCTGAACGATATTTAAATTTTGCAGAACATTCCGCAGATCCAAAGAGAAGTAGAAGGCGCTTCTATTCATGACAATGACAGTGCTCCATATAATGATTTTGATTATGGTTCTGATGCCGGTTTTAGAAAATCAAGTGCAACAGTTGGTGAGCAGGGATTTAATAATTCTTGGTATGGATCTGGCAACAATAGTACAGAGCCTATATCTGGCCAGAGAAATGGCTTTGACATGAAGCATGGTATATTATCAGTCCCTAGATCCGCAAATGCAGATGTTAAATTACAGCCTACGAACAACATAGCAAGGAAAAGAGGCAGTGAGGTAAATGGGAGCTGGAAGAATTCGGAGGAAGAGGAGTATATGTGGGATGGTATGAACTCACGAGTGGCGAATCCTGGCAAATCCAATAGTAGCTCAAAGAGGGACCCTCGGTCACAACCCAAACTTGAAAAAATGGTAAGTTCCAAAATTAATTATGCGATTTTCGATAATCAGTTGTAATAAAACGGGCTATAGAAGGTAGTATTTTAATTTGCTATGGTGATTGGAGCTGTATTAACAAGATACAAATGTTTTAATGTGTGAAAAATCGGATTATTCAAGTGATCAGTGGGTAAAATAACTAAAAAAAGCATCATTAACGAAAATATGTGAAACATGTGAAATGGGTGTATAAGTCCCTTAACTTAGGTTAAAATAAAGGTGTTACCCTTAGATTGATAGTTTTCTGCAGTTGGTTATGAAACTAAGTAACCTACACTGTAATTTGATCAGATAATAACAAGCAAAATCTGTTGATCCGAACATGAAATTATTTCATCAAGACTTCAAGACTGCAAAGCATATTAGAGTTAATTTTCTGTTTATTTGCATGTAAGAGTAGTAGCTTCTCCATATTGAGGATCTAGATTTTTATCTTGCAGGGTTTCCAGAAGCTACAAGGGATAAAAGATACTAATCCGCTATCTACAGATCAGAATAATGGAGGAGTTTTTAGACAGCAAAGCAGTTTAGGTACTCGCAGCAGTTCTACCTCTTTCAATGGGGTAGCCACATCTGTCAACTCTCTGTCAAAGACCTCTTTGGAGTCACCGATACGGTCCTCGCATGTTGACGTCCCGGGGCTCATGTTTACTCCAAGTGTGGTAAGGGGGCAGCAACGACATACTAATGGAGTTGCATCACCACCAGGACAAGCACCCCCACTCCAGTGCGCCCCGACATACAATGCAAGCAAAATAATGCATGATATAGCTGCCCAAGATGGACCCGATAGTAAACCTGCTCAATCTCGTGGACAAAAAGGAATAAGTTCTATTAAAGGGATTCCTCAGATTTTGCGTATGGGTAATTCTCAAAAACCGCAGATCCGCAATTCACATTCAGTTAAGCATGAACCTTTTCAATCTCCAACAACAAAGATGTCTGTTGATGCAAACCAGTTAGTTGGTTCTTCTATGGATCAGCTAAAATCTTCTACTGCTGATATCCCCGGACCTTCAACCCCTGGCAACATGTTAGCTGCTGTTGGCAGCATATTTGGTAAAAAATCTAACCCACGGCCTCTGTTACCGAGTGGTCCTCCTCCAACTCAGTTTACATCCTTGGGTTCACACATGAGTCCATCTTCACATGACAGTATTTTGCTTTCTGCATCTACACTTCAAAGAGAAGCTGACAAGGCACTGGTGCCACCTGTGTCAAGTATTTTGAGTACACTGGTTGCAAAAGGCTTAATTTCTGCATCAAAGGCTGATTCTTCATCTGACCAAACTCCGACAAGGAGTTCGAGCCCTAAAACTGATCCCCCAGCATCACTAGCGGTTCCTGCAGTTATACCTAAGAAGACGAAAACACCCCTTACAAATGATGAGCCGTCTATCTCTAGTTTTAATGTGAACCGTACCGTCACTGTACCTCAGCTGACTCAAGAAGATATAACAAGTGTTATTGGTTTTGAATTCAAGCCTGATGTCATTCGAAGGTCACATCCTGCTGTGATTAGTGAACTAATTGATGATCTTCCACTTCAATGCCACATATGTGGCCTAAGATTCAAACTTCAAGAACGTTATAACAGACACATCGAGTGGCATACACTGAAAACCCCTGAATTGAAAACTCCTGATAAAGTATCGAGAAGATGGTTTGTAAATTCTGATGATTGGGCTAAAGAAAAGCCAGAGCTTCAGTCGGGTGATCTGCCTACAGGTCCAGTGGAGATTGATGGTGAGCAGATGGTTGCTGCTGATGAAAATCAATGTGTGTGCATATTGTGTGGTGAGCTGTTTGATGACTTCTACTATCAAAAAATGGACAAATGGATGTTTAGAAGAGCTGTGCACCTCAGCATCAATGACGGTGCTACTCAAGGTCCCATTGTCCATGCACACTGTATTTCAGAGAATTCTATTTCTGATTTGGGCCTATCCAATGACGTCAAACGGGTAAGTATTGTTCCTAACTTCCACATCCAATCTGCCATAGTTCTCTGCATATATCTCTGCGCATGATTCACTTACATTTTCAATACTCATTAAGCAATGTTGGTATTGTTTTTTCTAGTCCACATCTAACTGACCATATTCTGCTGCATTATCTTTTGCCACAGTTACCATTATGACTTCATAATCACCAGTAGCTCTTAGTGGCTGTGGGTGTTGCGCTCATCTTTCATGCTGTTTTCCCAACTTTTAGTTTAAATTCTGTTGCCAGGTAGACACATATGAATGCCAATCTAGTTCTGGATATGGGAAATAACAATCATACAAAATATATGATATACTTTGATTATGAGAGATAACTGTCAAGCTCGCAGTTTTGATCCTTTTTTCTGAAATGGGTCGATTTAGGTTGTATTTTATCTCCAAGGTCATAAGGGGTCAAACGTGTAAAATATTAAAATATAGTGTAAAAGAAACCTCATCAAACGGGTCAAATTGTCCAAAGTTCTAGATCCTTGAACCAATTTGCTAAAAAACTATTTTAAATTATTAGTAATGTAAATTTTAATGAATTATATAACAAGTTAGTTATTTAAAGAACTTAAAATTGGAAAAAAGGTGCTGATGGTTGGTCAACCTAGCCTGGTCTGTTTAGATCCAGATTGTAAAGGATACCTGTTTTGACCCAGTATCCAACGTCTATTTTGCAATCTCTGATGTAACACTGCAAACAGAAGTTGGTCAGGCCATGAAGTCTTAGGCCTATCAGCTACTACTGTGGTCTACTCTTTAAGATTCTCTTTTCTTTTGCTGGCAGCTATTTGCTTTATGGTCTTCTTGAACTCGTGACATTGAGGTTCGTGTCTTAGGCGGGTTTTTTTGTCATCAAACGTCACCTTGTACGTCGGGTTATCCAGTAGTTTGATACTCTTTTTACTTGTGAGTCTGTTGTCACTAGTAGAGGTAGCAAAACGAGCTGTTCTGTTCGGTGACAGGCGTAAGTGAGTTAGGGTCAAAATGGGTAATTTTTTATGGGTCCAAGCTGGACACGGTGGATTGTTCACCAACATATTTATTTGAGTTTCATAAATAGATAATGCATATGATGACTAAAATAATTTTATTTCATAATATCAATACGATGCAGTCATGCAGAATATATAAACGTTTGAATACTACTACATGTAGGCGACTTTTGACCTTTATATCGTTTTTGCTTATTTGATCTGTTTGACCGTTATTAATAAACCAGAAGCTACCTGTTTCATATGAAGTGGTTAATGCTGTGATCTGTAGTCACAAGGCTCATACAACACATCAAGAAAATCTTCAAGTTCTTGCATTGCATGATTTGTCTTACTTTTATTGTTATTCTTATACTGTGAATGTCTTCCTTTTGACTTGCAGGAAGACGGCGAGTAAAGAAAGCTTCAAAATGATAACGAGTGTTCCATAAAGAGCGAGGAAAGCCAGGTTTAGTATTTCATTGCAGATACGCCTTGTGGTGCTTGTATTGTCTATTATTACCTGTCTGCCTTCAAAATAGTGCAAATGTTTCTTTGTTTTTGACTAACTCTTGATAGAAAGATATATGACGGATCCCAGATGTTTTCGCACCATATCAGTACACTACAAAGTCACTAACTTGCACCTACTTGTCTCCTTATCTTTTTGTTTCTAAATCTTATAATATTGACTTTTAAAAAGCAAATTCTGGATCTAGATTTCATCATCTTGCAGCTCAAGATTGAGCAGAATGTGTGTAATTTATTGGTCAGGCTGAAGACATGTTTTTTGGTTTGTGTTTCTTATGAGTTTCATGTGTTCGTCAAAATACATTGAGAAATGATGCCAAATGTTACGTCAGTACTTGGCATATGATATACGGAGTACTATATATTAGTGGATGTTTGGTTATTTGTGGTGACTTTATTAAATGTAACACTCCAATCAAATTGGTGGAATTGATTGCATTCAATCTGCTCTTAGCACCAGAACCCCATCAATTTATGAGTTCACAATGTGATTTCAGATGCATTTGTTTGGTCCTTCTATAAAGACAGCAAGAAAATTGGTGGGTCATGGGCTACTTTTTGGTTTCACCTCAATTTGGGGTACAGATTTGAATTTGTCGGTTGAAAGAACCTCCCCATGGTATAAAGCGAGGCAATGTTTATCACTTCTGTTTAAAAATCATTGATGATTCTTTCTTTTTTTTCGTTTAATTTCTTGCATAATCGTCTTTCCGAACAGGTTTGTATATTTAAATTATGTTTTACCTACAGTTAAGAAAATCATTACCTTGTCGTCCATTACAAAAAAGGTTACTTCCAAAAACTGAGTATCCATGGATCCTTTAAGGTTGTTGTACAGACATTGGATGTGAAGATTTTGACATTATAATAATTATCAAGTTACAGTGAACGATGGGAACAGAAAAATACGGTAATACCCTTGGAAGAAGAGCGTGAATCTCTTTTTTACTTTTGCACTGAACCAAAAATATTTAAATCGATCATGATGTTATTATGTCAAGTTTCGAAGCATGAATCTCTTTTTCACTTTTGCACTGAACCAAAAATATTTAATCAAGCATGACGTTATTATGTCAAGTTGTTGAGATTTCAAATAGTAAGATTTGGTTAATGGTTATTGATATCCTACCACCCGTTCCTCACTCCGACGTGATTACATATATATAGTTGATCTTTTACTCTTCAAAATTTTCGTTACTATTGTTAAAGACTTGAAGGTTGTTGATCAACTATTATTCTTATAGCTCCTAAAAGGTTAGAAAACTGCTAAAAACGTAAAGATAAATAACATACTCGTGAGTGTGGTGTATCAACTATCAACCATAGAGTTTGTCTCATAAAAATTAAACTCTAGTCAAAACTGAAATTTTGAAAGGGGGAAAAAAAATGGGTCATTTAATGTGCCCAAAACTCTAGTCAAAACTAAAATGATGTTGTATGTGATAATGTGAATGAGGGAATGTAGAAGATATTGTGTCAGGTAATATTAGCATTGATGGTGACTGATCCATAAAGTTTTAACTTTGATGGTTTGGCCATTTAGTAAGGTCACAAGTATTGGTGTGATGAGTGTGTGAACATTGTACATAAAAGTTATGTTATTGAAATACGGTCTGTTGACCCACTATCAATTATATAAGCATCTTGAAGCTTGGTGATTAGAGTAATAACGAGTTTTGGAATTTTAAGACTTTTGGAAAAAAATATACCTTGAGAGAGATTGCCTTGGTCCATCCTTGTAGATACATGATGGTCAGTGTGTGATAAGGTTTGTGCACTAGAAGAAGCGGTTTGTGGCTTTGAGTCCTTCTTTATAATGACCATGTTAAATACCTTTGTTGACTTGTCATGAGATGGTTTTGAGAACTTTGGTGGTTGGTCCATCGTTACAGCCAAATAAAACACAGATTGTAGCACTCATGACCACATATCACACTTTAAGGCTATGCACAATGGGAGGGGTCTTCGTCGGTTGCCTGCTTCGGTCGAGCAAGGTTGAGCCGTTGTGGAGGCTTTGGTTGGCATCGGTTGGGGGAAGAGAAGTGAGGAACTCGGTTGCCTCCTCAACCGAGTGGCAAAGCCACAAAATTCCAAAAAAACGTCCCGTTTGTAATTTAAAAAAAATAAAAATAAAAATAAACTTTACCACTTTTTACAACATTATAAATACCAACCTCAAACACATTTTTAAACACACAATTTCAAACACAATTCAAACAACTTCTCTTCAATATTCATCATGTCACAAAGAAAAACTCCCAACTCAAAAACCCGACGATCCCGACTTCCACAAAATTCCCCGAACTTGAATTTCTCACCGGATCCACCGTTTCAATTAACCGGTTTAACACCACCACAAAATCGGGATGTTCGTTTTCAAGCACCCGGTTTTGATTATGAAACACGACTACCACAACCCAACCACAATCAAAACCCATTTTACGTCAATCGTTCATATTTCCCACCGGGTCGTCCGAGTATCAATCAAAACCAAGCACCAAATGGTCGTCATATCATCCTAACATGGATTTCTCACAATCTTCCCAACCTAATCAATCGATTTCACCGCTTGATGCTGTTAATCTTGATATGGATTATGAGCATTTTATGGAATTCCCTCCTGCTCAATGATACACGCCTCAACAATACCCCCAACAATACCCGACTCAAGATGCTTTGGGACAAGGTTCGGGGCACGGTTCATACCACGGTGCCTATTCGTGTTGAAGACGATGTCGAAGAGACGCCACCCCAAATCAAAGAAGGTTTCAAAACGGGCTACAAAGGGGAAGGGCAAGAATGTTGCAACCGCACCCGTCAAACCATGGACAAAAGCGGAAGAGGTCGCGCAGAGCTTGGGTACATGTGTCGAAAATTCGGAAGAGGGAACTCTATCAACCAGAGTGGGTTTTGGGATGAGGTGATAGCGTACTTTGAAAGTGAAACTGGTTCAACAAGAACCTACGACTCCATAACGACCAAATGGAAGGGTAGGATTCGTTCTAGGGTTGGTTTCTTTTGTGCAATTATGGATAATATCAAGGATAATCACCTAAGCGTGAGAATGACGAAGACGACTATGAAAAGGCTTGTAACGAATCACCGTGCTTCACAAGCATGAGTTTATCAGAGAAGTGTTGGAAAGTTTTGAGAGGGCATTCTGCTTGGAAAACTGTTGAGATGCCTTTCACCAAGACTAGTCGGAAGAAATCCAAGACTTCGAACCACCTCGGGTCAACAAAGGTCCTTTTCATCCCCAAGACGTGGATGATTCTGGGGAAGAAGAGACTCGAGAATCACGACCAAAAGGTCGTGACGCAGCCAAGAAGAAAGCACACAAGCCACCCGCTTCATTTGTTACTATTTGGCCAAGAACTTTTTCGTGATCAAAAGTTCAAGTAAGGAAAAAAATACAAGAATATGGAAGAGGAAAACAAAATAAAGTTGAAGAAGAAGAGATGGAGCTTGCGAGTTGGCAAGCCGAGCCGAGGAGTTGAAAAGGGAGAAACTTGAGCTCAACGTCAGCCTTTGCAATGGCAAAGGCACAATCAAACCGGACGCAAGATTTAATTTTCTACAACACACCCCCGACACAAATATGCCTCGCACGACAACTACAAGAACTTGAGCAACTTAAGGCAAAGAATCAAAGAACGTTACAACTTAGATTATTAAGTTGCGGTTTTAATAAGTATTGTAACGCTCACGTTTTATTAGTTTAAGTTTTTAATTAATGTTGTAATGTTAAGTATTTTTATTAATGAAGTTTAATTTTGTTTTTAAAATATTTGAATTAAAAAAAAAATAAAATTGTCAGTCACCACCATCAAGAATGCAACAGTCGTCGTCGGTCGTAGAGAAGTTCGACAAGCAAGATGTATCTAATCCAGGAAGGTTACCGCACTGAAAGAGATATTAGAAATGTTAAAACATAAACTAACATTCAAAAATTCACTAGTAGCACAAAGTAAGGAAATAATTTTGGAAGACCATAACTAACAAACAAAATATAACTTGTAGAACACCATATAAAATTAGCACTTATAATTACATATCATGATTATGACAAAGCTTAAACAAACACAAACACATATCCACCAATACACTAATAGCCTACAAACCTAGAAAAATTCGAAATACCATTTGTTAACCATTATGGCAATCAGACTTTTATCTCGATCTTCCCTCAAACTGGCCTCCAATAATGGTGTATTCAACAACTTCAAAATTTTTCCAAGACTTTGAAAAGGTAATTGATCATCACATACTTAAGGCACAGTTTTTCATTTTCAGGATTTAATTTTCCATTCAAATTTTAATAAAAAACTGCAAGCAATAACATAACAACACTATTGCCAAATATTAAGTAATCATTATAAATTGATTCAACATTGCAAAATATCAGCTTACAAGACAAACATGACACTAATTAGAAAGTAGCATAAAACAATCAAAATAAATATAAAAAAATAAAATAAAAAAATACCTGAAATGTGAACATGCTCCCTCAACAACGCAACTCCGACAAACAATCAAACACTGAATAAGCTATTGGCCGATCTATAACAATAAATGACATTGACGCAACACCTATTCAATTTATCTTAATCTAACCCTAATGAAGTAACAAATTAAAAGTTAAAAAAAAAAAAAAAACATCACATACTTGTAACTTAGAAAACGTCGTACCGTAACTTTTCACCTCCTTTTGTGTCAGATCTCTTTGACGAACATCACAATAGCTATACAAATCTCCCACCTAACCTTATTATATAACATTTCTTGAAGTGTGATAACAGAAAACATGTGTACAATATGTAGTCAACTCTAGAAATCAAGTGGCACCTCAATGGAAAACCAATAAAAAAACAACGAAATCGTGAAAACAGATGTACAACATGCATTAAACTCTCAAAATTAATTAAGTGACAATTATGTGAAAAACCCACTATTATTATTTTTAATTCTCTTAGCCGACGGCTCAACTCAACTCGGGGCATCTGAACAATGCGGCTCAAGCCGCAACACTAATGGCTCCAAGTTCAACTTGTAGAATCTACTTTAAAAAAAAAAAATACTTTTTCTTTTAAGCTTCATTTTTCTTACTGAATGGAACCTTTATATGTCTCAAATACAGTGTCAATAGATGAGGGAGTATCTTATTGGCAAGTGGACTAAAAGATAGCATATATTTTTTGTCTCGTCTCTCTTCTTCTTGAGTGGGTTTGTTGGTTAGGGTTTTGTAAGTCAAAACTCAATTCATTTTAATTCAAAGGTTTGCTTCTCTTTATATATGAATTTAATTCAATTGCTTTTGTGTTGTTGTTGTTGGTCATTTCAAATAGTTTCGTAACAAAATGCAGATAAAAATGGATGGTGGTGTAATTAATGGTTCTTCTGTTTGCATGATTAAATTCAAATCCAATGATGCTATTATTTCGGATTTAAATAAAACTAGTAGTTGTCGATTTTCCAAGACAATGGCGTCTTTATCTAGTTCAGCAGCAGAAGCAGGTGTGAAGCAACAACAGTTGACTGGTGATTCTTTTATTAGACCTCATCTTAGACAATTGAAACCTTATCAACCCATTTTGCCATTCGAGGTAAAGGTTTCTGTTAAATATTGAATTTTTTGAGTAATGTTAGGGAGCTGCAAATATTTTTCATGGGTTATTAGAAGGGTGTTTGGAATTGCTTGTTTTGCCGGCTTATGGCCTTATTTGATAAGTCATAAGCCGAAAAGTTGGATCTATGAGCTTTTCCAAATTCAAGTAAGTCATTAAGTTAGATATGAGGGTAAAAAGGTAATTCTAACATCATCTTAAATAAGCCCTTTGAAATAAGCAGGTCCATATCTACTTATTCAACCCAAAATAAGCAATTTAGATGATCCAAACCGCGTATCTGCTTAAAATAAGCAGATTATCAGAAAAAATAAGCAGATTATCAGAAAAAAATAAGCATTCCCAAATATGCTTATTATATTGTCTTTCGTCTGTGGCTAATGATTGGTTATTAGTTACTCAGCTTTTCACTAAAACAAGGTTAATTTACTACAAACAGGTTCTGTCAACTCGTCTTGGAAGGAAGCCAGAAGACATTGTTAAATTAGACGCAAATGAGAACCCATACGGTCCACCTCCAGAGGTTTTTGAGGCACTGGGAGCATTGAAATTTCCTTATATTTATCCCGACCCTGAAAGTCGTACATTGCGTGCTGCCCTTGCTCATGATTCTGGCCTTGAATCCGAGTATATCCTTGTTGGCTGTGGGGCTGATGAATTAATTGATCTCATTATGCGGTGCCTGCCCTTCACTCACCCATACGTCATACATTTTCTTCTTCTGCCTGTATATTAAGCCTGCTAAAATATAAATCTTTCTCCCAACAGGTGTGTCCTTGAACCAGGCGACAGTATTGTTGATTGTCCCCCTACATTTACAATGTATGAGTTTGACGCAGCAGTCAATTGTGCAAGTGTTATAAAGGGTATGCCTTTCTTCATTACGTTTATCAGCCTCCAAATTTTTTACTTTAAGATTAGGGTTTAACTCCGATTTTTTGGTTAGAGTTTGCAGTTGGCCATTTCAACTGACCTTCTTAAAGGTGGCAATTTGTGCCCAAAATAAAAAAAAATGGGCTAAATGGGCAAACTTTTAAAAGATTTGGGCACATTTGGGCCCCCTCTTTTTTTTGAAATGGGCATATATTGCCCATTTAGAAATTAAATGGGCATAATGGGCACATCTTTTTCTCGAACACTAGATTGTTTTTAAAGAAAAGCTTATATTTAATTTTTTAAATATAAATGAGGTGTTACGTTCGAGGAATTTATTTCGTTGTTTGGGTCTTTTTAAAAGCGATTCGTATAACATGAGCCCGTTTGGCCCGTGCCCGTTAGCCTAGCCCTCTCACGGCTCTTTGGCACATAGCCTGTTTGGCCCGTAGCCCGTGCCCGCCCGACCCGCCTGTTTTGCCACCTCTAGACCTTCTTATAAAAAGGATTCAATTTGGAGTATGTTTTATGTTCAACTGGGTCGATGATAAAAAAAGCAAAAGAAAAAAAAAACTAGCCCAAAGTCTATATCTTAATTCATTGAACGTCCAAAAATGGCTTAATTTCAAATTATATGATTGTTACATACTCTTACGTATCTTACTATTTCACCGCCTCTGGTTGTGCTGTATTTCTCTATTGTTTGGCACTCGACATGTACACTTCTTCTATATTTCTTTCTTTTGAAATTTCTTGCTTGTATAGTAAGAGTGTAAGACGTAAACAACTATACTCTATAATCTCATACTACCTTGTATCTTTTCCAAGTTTATAAATTTTGATCTTATATGTCTCTTTGTGCCATATCTAATCTAAATACACTTATGATGTGTGGGTGGGATAATATTTGTATGATTGGCATATAGTGTTATTTAGCGTAGACACTTAACTAATGATATATGATTGATTGAGCAGTACCACGGAAGAAAGACTTCAGCTTGGACGTAGTTAAGATTACTGAGGTCATTGAGCACGAGAAACCAAAGATCATATTTCTAACTTCTCCCAACAATCCAGATGGGAGGTAATATATCAATTTAATTTATGGCTATTATAAAATGTTGGTTTCTTTGTGATGTTGATGTTGCTTTTTTGTTATTGTCATGACAGTGTGATCAGTGATGATGTTTTATTAAAGATACTTGAACTGCCGATACTTGTTGTACTGGATGAAGCGTACATTGAATTTTCAGGGCTTGGTTCTAAGATGGAATGGGTGAAGAAGCATGAAAATCTCATTGTTCTTCGCACTTTTAGTAAAAGAGCAGGTATCTTGAATAATATCATCCATTTAACTTTCTGACTGAAACTTACAACCGTAAACAAAAGCTTTGAGTAGGTGAATTGTGTTACTTGGCTGATACATATTTTCAAGCACACACATTGCATATTTGGGCATGTTGACTACTAGGGTTGTCTGAGCTCATGTTTTTAAATCAACTTGAATGATTATTAGGCTCTGTTATACTTGTAAGTAATGGTTACAGAATTTTAGGTATGTATACGTGTATAATGGTATCACTTGTCTGTGTCAAAAGTTTTATCAGCTTTAGATCTTAAGTAGCGTTTGATTTGCTTGCTGGAATCACTATGGGTATAAGCACTCTCTTATCTCATGTGTGTGATCTTCTATCATCTTCAAGTTCCAAATCATTTCATTGCTGGTCACTATGAGTATGTGACCAGGACAGTGAGGACAAGGAGGAAAAGAAGTTGGTGATTATCTTTTATTTTTGGGATATAAATAAGGCCACCAAGATTGTTGTTTTATTTGCTTTGTCGAGTTACTTATTTAGAATTGTCTGTAACATGGGCTTAACATTTTTGAGAAATATGAGTCATAGCAGTTGTTCTTTTGGCTAAAAGTAGCAACTCGCATCTGGAAACATAGAGTCCACACTAAACATCAGTTGACTGCCTCTGCTGACTAGTTGATATCATGGGTGATGATCACAAGGGAGTTAAACATGTTATGCCAGATATTTGGAACTATATGACTATTTGTGCACATAGTAAAATCTTAAGTTGCATAGTTCAAACTGGACACAGTTGTCCTTATCGGAATAAAATAGCTTGATCACACCTTTTTTGGTGGGCTTGGAAAGTCGCATACTATGTAATTATTTGTGTTCTATATCTACAAGCACTTTCATAAAAGCTTTACTTTAGTATCAGTTTCTCAAAAGCTCTTAATTCCTGTTGGCAAAAACTCCCTCTGCACCTCCACATATTAAGCTAAAAGGAAATTTTATACTCGTTAGGATTTTGGGATTAATAGCAAAATTACATGTTCACACACACGCACACACACCAAACAAGAATACACACTTAGAGTTAGTGATATAAATATATGCATATATCTATGCAATTATCATTTCAATATATAAATTGGTTAATTATTTTGGCTTTGTAATGAGATAAACTTGTTGAAATAGGCCTAGCTGGACTAAGAGTTGGGTATGGAGCATTCCCTTTGAGCATTATTGAATTTCTGTGGAGGGCAAAGCAACCATATAACGTGTCTGTTGCTGCTGAAGTTTCTGCTTGCGCAGCATTACAGAACCCCGACTATTTGGAGGTAATTTACATATTCCCCGCCCTCCACTGTATAGTATTATAAAGCAAAAGATTTAAATCTTATTCAAATTACAGAAAGTGAAAGTTGCTCTGGTACAAGAAAGAGAGAGGCTTTATAAGCTTTTGAAAGAAGTGCCCTTCCTAAATCCATATCCAAGCTATTCAAATTTTATTCTTTGCGAGGTTACTGCTGGAAGGGATGCCAAGAAGCTTAAGGTACCTCATCATCTTTTAATTCTGCTCCTGGAAGGATATCTATATAAAAGTTAATGATAAAAAAACATTTATGTTAAGGATACAAATTTATAAAGTAAAAAAAAAAAAGTATTTTTGACAATAACAATCTTTGTAAGAGGTGTGTGATTATATTGGTTTTGAAATGTGCACATATTTGCATTGCGTTTAGGATTTCGCATTATGGTGCCTAATGTGAGGCCATCCCAGATTGCGTTCGAATTATACCGCAATATACTGCATTTATGTAATGCGAGCATCAGTTGCAAATGTCGCATCATATAGACTGGTCCTTTTTCTAAAACTTAAATCATGTAGAAGAAGCCCATATAATTTAAAGAGCTTTTGTGAAACTTGTAAAACCGGTCCAAACAAAACACAATATAAAGTAACTTAGTGACTTATTTGTATGTTTATTGCATTTACTTGGTTTTTACTAGAATATACCATGTAAAATAGTTTTCTTAGTTTTTTTTAATACTAAACCCATTGCAATTGCATCACGCATTGGCCTATGGGACCTTTAGCTCATCAGACCGCGGAAAAGCATTTTCGAACCAAGATTACGATCGATTTGGGATTACCAGATCCCGTAGAATAACAGATAAAGAATTAGACTTAGCTTAGAGCAGTTTTCTATTATATTTCTCAATGACAACGTACACTTTAAATAAAAACGAAAATTGCAATGCATGTCCCAGTCTTAAGGAATTAATAAGAAACATTGAAATGAAGTAATCAAAAGGTCAATGCACGAATGATAAAAGCAACTAGTGGCAAGTATTTAGTCTTCAAATCAGATGGACCGTCAGGTCCCAAGTGGATCAGGTCGGCTTTGTATGCATGAAACACATATCAACCCCTCTCTCTCTCTCCCTCCCCCCTAAATACGATGCAGGACCACGGGTTCATGTTAAGATTGAAGGAGAAGGAAGTGTGGTGGTTTACAACGGTGACCAGGTTGGTTGTTTTCGGGGCTGTGTAGCAAGTGTAGGAGAGTCCGTCAACTAATCTTTTTTGCTTTTCAGTGGGGGTTAATTTTTTTATTGGTAAGAGTTTGAAGCGGTTAGGGACCACGGTAGAGTTTGATCTGGTACTTTTCGGGGCAGTTGTAGCAGAGTCCTTTCTGCTTTTCAGGGGTGGGGGGTTAAGTTTTTGATCGGTAGAGTTTGAAGCGGTTGGGGAGGGTTGTCTAACAATTGAGAAAGGGATCCGGAGAAAGGACTATGACACAATACTTAACCTTTCAAACTCTGTTTGATTGGCGGATACGGTGGTGGTTTGGTGGAGTTTAAACAAGAAAGCTTGATGGCTGTCGTAAGTGGAAGGTCCAAATGGGGTTTCGAGGGCACGAGTGAAGGCGTCCCACGTCGTGAGGAAGTGGTTGTTGCTGATGTATTTGTACCAACTTACAGCCCCCTGGTAAAACAAAATGCATTCATGACCAAATGTCCTGGTGGATCAATGTTGTGAAAAGTGAAATATTGATCTGCTTGGAAGAGCCAATCATGAGGGTTTGAGCCGTCAAAAAGTGGGTAAACTGAGATTAGGCGGTCGGATATCAAGCCCGTGGGGTGTGGTGGTGTGTGTGGTTGTGGAGGTAATGCATTTGGTGTTGTTGAAGACGAGGTGGTGTGTCGAAATTGAAGAGCCAATTGTTTCATGATGATGTCTTGGTTTTCAGAGATTTTCAATTTGGAATTGGTTGCTTAAAGGAGTTTCGCCAAGGTTTTGACGATAAAGTTCATGGATGCTTTAAGTCGGTACAAATACCTCTTCAAGAACTACCTCCTCACCACATGGAACGTATTCATTCACTCGTTTTCTCGAAGCGTGATTCGGACCCTCCACTTACGGCAACCATCAAGCTGCCTTATTTAAAGTCTGCCAAACCACCGGAGTATTTGCCTATCAAACCGAGTTTGAAAGGTTTAGTAATTGCGTTCCGGATGCTTTGCTCAATTGCTTTTCTCCGGGTATCACCGTGATATTCAACAAGAGCTAACATTCTACGCTACAAACTGTCACACAAGCAATCGTTTTGGCCAAACTTATTGCAGACAAAATGATCAGACCCTCGATCATCCAAAAACCACTCCATATATTGGTACTACATTGCAACTTACGTCAATGACCGAACCATTGTTTGATAACCCTCCCTAACCGCCTCAAACACTACCGATCAAAACATTAACCCGTGCTGAAATGCTAAAAGACAGAGCTGAGGGACTCTGCTACAACTACTCCAAAATATACCAACCTGCTCACCGTTGTAAACCGCCACAATTCCTTAACCTTCAATCCGAACATGACCCCCCCATGATCCTGCATGATACCAAGTGATCTGAGCCTTAACGACTAGGCTTGTTTTTAGAAGGGAGGGGGTATTGATATGGGTCTCATGCATACTAAGCCGACCCGTCCCATGCGGATTATATGATTCGCTTTGAAGACTAAAGACTTGCCACTAATTCCTTTTATCATTCATGCATTGTTTTGAATTGTTCTCATGCATGTTAGTTTTAATAAGTCACGTGCATTAGTTTATGAAGTGGTCCACCATTGAATACTCCTTCCCATGTTTCTTAAGACTATGATATGCATTGTAATTTCCTTTGAGAAATATAACAGAAAATTGCTCCAAGCTAAGTCTCATTCTTTATCTATTATTCTAGGGAGATTGATCATCTCAAATCGACTGTTACAGTGTGTAAGAGCAATTGTATGGCAATTATAAACTAAATGGATGATCAAATATATGTACTAGGTTTTTCTAGTCAAATCATAAATAAATATGAAAATAGGTAGCTGCTTATGCATTATTAAGACTAGTAGGGTACCGGCACCTTGTTGCTGCAGTAGAACACTGTGATGGTGGTTGGTGTTGCCCAGACACATAAAACGCAGCCGATGGATGTATATATGTTTTTCTAGATGTCTTCTTAATCTTTCATAATAAACTCCCAATATACAACTAAGTGAGTTGATCATCCAGCATATCCCTCAATGATATGTGGATATGCAATTTGATATTATAGGACTATGGCAAAAGCAATGTTAGTACTTAACATTACTTTTGACTACTCTCTTTGAAAGGAGAATAGTTCCTAATTTACCCATATTAGTTGGGCAAACTAATTTAGTATAAAAGTAACTACATCTGATGTGGCTTGTAAATGTGTACCTCCTAGATATTAGATATTATCACAAACAAGAATGATTATATTACTGTTATTGTTAATAATCTTAAAAAAATAATTATTCCTAGTTCTGTTACTACCACTGCCATAATTGCTAGCATCTCATTAATGAGAATTGAGATCTTGACATGTGTCTCTCTTCATAAATTGGTTCGCTAATTTTTAGTGTACTTGGATATTTACAGGAAGACCTTGCACAAATGGGTGTGATGATACGTCACTACAGCAACAAAGAACTGAAAGGCTATGTTCGTGTTTCTGTTGGGAAACCAGAACAAACTGATATTTTAATGGATTGCATTGGTCGTCTCTCTTGACCGCTGCTAATAACATTTAGCGCGAGCTTCAAATTTTTTAAAATTTGGTTGTATGATTAAAAAATGTAATTTTGCAGCTCTTCTGGGTCAAGCAAGATAGATTTTTCATCTTTTACCTGTTGAGTTGATCCTCGCCTTCCTTTTCTAAGTTTCCTCCTTCCCCTAATAGCTTGCATATAATTCTCAATAGGATAAGAGTACGGTCATACTTCATAAAGGGATTTGGTCTGTTAGATCACATCTATCAGGAGTCGAATATTGTTCATAACTATAAGAACTCCATTTATCTACAAGTACTAGTATGGTATAGGTCAAATTGAGCTTGTTAGAGAGTTGGTTATTAAGACGCAAACATGCAACAACTATGCTCGTGATATAGTGATTACTCGATCAACTACTCGACTAAGCATGTGGTTATGCAACATGCCTGATAAAGTCTTTGTTAGGACAGTATCTGAGACAATTCATCCCAAATAAGATGAATAAGTGCATGTATTCTGAAATCGAGCTTACCATAGGTGATCCACCAGCTACTAATGTCTCTTAACCACCATACCGATTATCCGAAGTTTGGTCAGTTCTAAAGTAAACCAGTTCTTCATGGATTGTTCAAGCTGTCGTTTGGTAACTTTTGGTCGATGGTCGCATATTCATGACAACGTTTTATCAAGTGATATATTCTTTAAGGTTTTTTTTTTTTTTTTTTTTGTTTTTCTATTTCTAATATGCCTGGGTTGCTGAGATATGATGCAACTTACATGACTGAGATTTAATAGTTCTCGAGACCGAGACTCAATAAAGACCATCGACACCACCGAACATAGACAGTCCTTTAGGTACCAAGCTTTTCAGGTAGGCTCGGGTTGGGAATGGAAGCAGTTACTGGTTGTGGCCTATTTGTTAGCTTTAGTAGTGAAGGGAGAAGGTTGGGTGGTTCCTCATTACCTAGCTTCAACAAATAACCATCATTAGAAGATTGTTACCACTTACCAGTTTTACTCTTTGTGGGCTACCATAACGCGTCTGAGTTAATAACAAGTACTGAAGGTGATGGTCAAATCCAAATGATATAGACTAATCATGAGTTGATTGAAACTCAAAAGCCAATTTATATATGCTCACTTCGTTCAAGTGGACTAGTGAAATAGTTAATTGCTCACTTCTATATATAAATGTTAAAATTTAATATAGCAATTGTATGTTAAGGGGATGTTTGGCATTGCATTTCGATATAGGTTAAATGTTAAGGGTGTTTAGCAAAAACTTTCTGATAATTGATTATCTGAGTTTTGAGAGGATAAAAACGCTGATTTGAAAAGCAGGTTAGCTAGTTGTTGCATCGGAACTCAGTTTTAAAATTAAGTTTTTTACATTATAAATTATAAATTAGGGTTAATTTACAAATACGTCATTAAACTTTCAAAAAATATTCACCTAAGGTGACAAACTTTCATTTTGTTCATTTGAGTAACCGAACTTATGAAACATGACATTGAGTCATAAATTTTTAAAATTATTCGTATATTAAATAACAAAGAGATATATTATTGGTTGTGTTTTGTGTGATTACATAAGAAATATTACATGTGTATTTATAATAAACATGTAGCTTATTGGATGAGCAACAACAACCCTTATCTTAAAGGACTCAAGCCCACAATTAAGCTTCCATTAACCTAGTCATGTAGTACCTCCCGCAGTTTGAACGAGAGATATGCAGACAAACAAACTGAAACGAATGTCGAAAGCCGCTTCTTCCTCACTTTTTTTTTCTTCTTTTCTTAGTTGTTCGTTTGTGTGGAAAACTAGAAGGGGGTTGAATAGTTTTGCCGATTTTAAGTTAGTTTCAAAAACTTTTAGATTCGTTAATATGTGAGATCTTATGGATGTAGAGAAAGTATAGATCTAATGATAAAGCAAGTAAATAAAGTAAAGCGAAGGAAAGAAAAGACAACAATGATAGTGGTTCTGCTACAAAGGACACCTTCCGCCTCTACTCCACCCCCGAGTCACCTACTCGAGAGTTCAAGCACTATGTCAACAAACTCCTTCACTTGGCGGAGAAGCCTTCACAACGTCGCTACACTTTTTCCTAGACGTGCTAAATACCGAGTCCATAGTACGGTGGACCAAACCAACACAACTATTACACAACAAATATGTGAAATATCTAATACAAGATCCGCTACAGAAATCTCGGAATGACAAATCAATCAATCAGGACCCCTTTGTTTGATGACTAGAATGCTCGTGATTTCGCCTTAGAGAAGGACCTATATAAGGATCACAAATAGAAAGAAAGAAGAACAACTCTCTAGATCAAGTGATCTACAGTGAAAACCCTATAAATTAATACTCGATAAATTAATAAACTCAATAAAATTAATAATTTGTCCGGTCCTAACTTGGGACCAGTGCAAATTTGAACCCCAATCGATAAAATAATAAGATAATAATTTTTGAAACCCCAGTGATATATATTAGTCCCCAACGCAAACTATAAATTAATGATCACTAAAAAATTCCATAATATATATATTATATATGTGTGATACACTTCAAAATTCTAAGATTTTTAGAAAAATGAATCTATAGTCACTGTTTTTGTTGAACTTCAAATTTATATTGATTTCATCTTTAGATCTCCCTATTGCACTCAAAAAAGTGCCATTGTCTTTCTCGAGACAACAAAAAGTGGTGAAGAGTTGTTGCCGCTTGTAATGCTGAGTGACCGGATCCAAAGCTATTGAACCATCCTCAACTTCATCATCGACTGGATTTTGAATGGTATCCGCCACAATTTCTTCAATTCCTTTAAATTAATAATTTATTAATTTATCGATAAAATAATATCTAGCTAAATTAATAAAATATGTCGGTCCCAACACCATTAATTTATAGAGTTTTTACTGTATATGTTAGAAAAGAATGAGAGTGTATGAGAGATTTAGTAAGAAGAGGGGTGAGTTAGAATGAAGAAATGGCTCTCTATTTATAGGCAAAATTCTTCACTGTTCCCCGGATCCCACGGATCCCTTCCACTTGGGATCCGTCTAGTGTAATCCTAGGGATCCGTGGAACGCTCCTCTTTGCCCATGGGTTTTTTGGTTATAGGTCATGGGTTATGGGTTGGTCCATGGGTTTTCTTTAGATTCAATGTATCTAAGTATACATTGTATCTAGTTTACTTGGGTATGGGTTAAGATCCATGGGTTATGGTTTTACCCATCCTAATAAACTATTACAACAAATGCTTAATTATTACATTTTTTTATTTAAATGGCTATATGTAAATGCTTTACAAAAATAACATGTATCCTTATAATTATACTTTAAGATAACATTATATTTGTTATCAACAAAACACAAAGAGATCGCAAAAATATTAATAAACGTTTTTACGGTTTATTTGTATTAACAATCTCCCTTTTTTGTTGATGACAAAACATAATGTTATGATGAGTAAAACTTAAGAATAGATGTGAGTTTTGAAAGCCCCTAAGTTTTACTTCTTCTCCCCTTTTTGTCGAAACAAAAAGTTAACCCTTGATAGAAATAAACATAAAAGTGTGGAAAAAATAGTCCACGATTTATTACTCCCTCTCGACGGTAGCTCCCCTAGTTGGGGCCAAGTCAAGAAGAAAAATAAAAAATCCTACAAAAGAAAGGTTAGTAACATGCTTAAATAATCTTGTTATTGCCGAGAATCAAGATTGGGAGCCAAGGTATGTAAACAAAGCCTTGTAATAAAACAACAAATTGTAGTGGTATTTATGCCACTTACAAGCATGTAAAAATAAGAACAAGACTTGTTCTTGAAAATGACATCAAAAGAAAAAAAAATACTAAAAGTAGAAAATAGTAGTAGTGATTCCTTCCATGCTTGCATAAGGTTATGGATGGAGGTTTTGATGAGTGATGGTATTGATGCGATCAAGGATGAGGTTGAGTATGAAACGCATTTCTTCCCTAACTTCTATTGCGATTTTCCTAGTGGATTGGCAATGTTCACAATGTAAATGATGTGGGTAATGAGTGCGGAAGTTTTCGGGTTGTTTTGATTTGAGTTATGCGGAAGTTGTGGTGGAAAAATAGGAAAATATGGATCAATATCCGAAATATTTGTAAATGGTGGTGGAAAAGAACCTAGATGTTCTTGTAATGTGATGGGAGCTAATGGTGGTGATGTTTCAAGATCTTGAAAGATAGTATTTGGAGATGTGGGTGGTGTTGAAAAGACTATTTATTTTTTGTTTAGGTTGTTTAGATCTTGTTGGAGTATTAAGGAGTTCCAAAAGAGTGACTTTAGGTGGTGATGAGGTTGGTGTACTTGTTGGTGATGAGGGAGGTGCTATTATGGAAGCATCTTGTGGTGAGTTATTTGTTGAGGATGAACCATTTGAGGTTGGTTTTGCTAAACAACAAGATTGGATACTAATCCGTGCGGATATCTTAGCATTTGATTGTGGTATTTTGGATGGTGGTAGCACAAAGGTTTGGGTATCATGAAGATGATTGTTTGTACTAGGTGATTTATCTAAAGGGTTTTTGGATGACATGGTGTATTGTGGTTATGAAGATGAGATGGATTATGTAAGCATTTTGGGAGTTCTATATATAGAAAAACAAAGCATTGTAATGAATGCTTGACTCAAAATGTGGATTTTTCATCCATAGTGAAAAAATAGAAGGTAAAAACAGCTTCTGTTTCACGGATCCCACGGATCCTTCCCTTAGGATCCGCCCGAATGAAGGCTGGGATCCGGGGTCCGGTGATCCAGCAAGACAAAATTTTCCTTTTGAAAACATTTTGCCTATTGTGTGCCTATATGCAAACTATTTGGAGTTACGGTTATCTCGACTCCTAAAAAGAAAAGGAAAATAAACTAGAAGTAGAAAGACATCCTATTGAGATAACCCGAAAACACATATTTAGTACATAAGTACGTAATTTGGTGTTATCAATGCTCCTAATTCATTGTTGCTTAAATGAATGTACCCGAAAACACATATTAGTTATGTGTCCCCTTTAGCATTCAAAAGACATGAGATGCAATGAAAACGGGTTTTACTTTGTATTAATAATGCAAAAGCGATTTGTCCTAGACGTGAGAAATTGCTTTTGTGAAATTGATACTGGAAGGTATCATCCTTTTAGAAAACATTTTGAAAAGAGGTTCTCTTTGAAAATGTATGTGTGAAAAAAAATAAGAAAGCTATAATGGAAAACTTATTTGGGTTTTGAAAATTCCGTATTGTTTGTGAGTTGTGCATGAAATAGAAATCCTAGACTCGTAAAAAGAAGGCTAGTGTTTATATACCTTGTAGAGTCAATTAAGTTATGACGTTTGTTCCATTAGACCAAGGCCAAGACGAAGTAGGTTGAATTGTTCCCGCTTCAACGGTTTGGTGAGGACGTCGGCTATGTTGTCTTCGGATGCTACCTTCTCAATAGAGATGTTCCCTTTTTGAACATTGTCTCTTAGGAAGTGATGACGAATCTCTATATGCTTTGTGCGAGAATGCAATACCAGATTCTTGCTTAAGTCGATGGCACCTTTGTTGTCACATAGGATGGCTATGTCGCTTAGATGGATGTCGTAGTCTACTAATACTTGTTTCATCCATAGTGCTTGTTGGCATGCTTTGCCGGCGGAGACGTTTCGGTTGTTGATATTGCTAGTGCCGTTTGTTTCTTAGAAAACCAAGATGTTAAGCAACGCAATCACCTGCATGGTCAGAATCTGCATATACAATTGTTTCTACTCCCGTGCCCTTAGGATACCATAATCCTAATTGTGTTGTACCCTTAATATATCTAAATATCCTTTTTACTTCTTCTAGGTGTGATGTTTTAGGGTCTTCTTGAAACCTAGCACATAAGCAAACACTAAACATGATATCCGACCTACTTGCCGTGAGGTAGAGAAGACTACCTATCATGCCACGATATTTAGTATTATCTACGGATTCGCCGTCTTCATCTTTTGTGAATTTGGTGTCGGATGACATTGGAGTCCTAATTGGTTTCGACTCTTCTAGACCGAATTTCTTTAACATCTCCTTGATGTATTTAGATTGATTGAAGAAGATACCATCTTCTACTTGTTTTATTTGTAGACCAAGAAAGAAACTAAGTTCTCCCATCATACTCATCTCGAAATCGTTATGCATGATCTTAGAGAAATCATCACACATGTCTTGACAAGTGGATCCGAATATAATATCATCTACATATATTTGTACTATGATTATATGTGACTCTCTTTTCTTAGTAAAAAGTGTGTTGTTAACTAACCCCATGGTATAGTTGTGTTTAACTAGAAATGACTTGAGTCTATCATACCAAGCTTTTGGAGCTTGTTTAAGACCGTAAAAGGGCTTTCTTTAATTTATATACATGTTTGGGTTTTTCAAAATCAATGAAGCCAGGAGGTTGAGCTACATATACTTCTTCATTAATGCAACCATTTAGAAAAGCGCTTTTGACATCCATTTGATAAAGCTTTAAATCATTAGCACAAGCATACGCAAGAAGTATTCTTATAGACTCTAATCTAGCCACGGGGGAATAGGTCTCATCAAAGTCTATTCCCTCTTGTTGGTTATACCCTTGAGCAACGAGTCTAGCCTTGTTCCTAGACACTACTCCGTTTGCATCTAATTTGTTTTTATAAACCCATTTGGTTCCTATTATGGTTTGATTACTAGGTGGAGGGACAAGTGTCCAAACATCATTAGAAACAAATTGATTTAGTTCTTCTTGCATAGCCATTACCCAACTCTCATCTTTTATGGCTTCTTGTGTATTCTTAGGTTCTAAGGTTGAAACGAAACAAAACAAGCTACTTTGGTTTTGAACTTGAGACCTTAATGTTCGTTCGCTTAGTTTTCCTATGACTTTATCTACGGGGTGATCTTTGGACTCTTTAATGTTCATTATTTCATCACTTAGAGGTTCTTCCTCTTCACTTATCTTTTTCTTTATTACTATAGCTTCACTTTCTATAATCTCGTCATCGACAAGAGGTGGAGAGGGTTTGGGTGGACTTTCATCAAATTTTATATTTAATGATTCTTCTACCTTCATTGTTTCTTTGTTTAATATGACGTAAGCTTTGCTATTTTGGCAGTAACCTAAAAAGATGCATTCGGTTGATTTAGGATCAAATTTTGTAAGGTAATCTTTAGTGTTAAGAATAAAACATTTACTACCAAAGACTCTAAAGTGATTTAACGTAGGCTTTTTGCCTCAGAGTAACTCATATGGAGTTTTTCCTAAGATTGGTCTAATTAAGACTCGATTGAGTATGTACGTTGAAGTATCAACGGAATTACACCAAAACTTTTGAGGTATGGATTGTTCATTAAGCATGGTTCGACTCATTTCTTGTAGGGTTCTATTCTTTCTTTCTACTACCCCATTCGATTGTGGAGTGCGTGGAGGAGAAGTTGTGAGTAATACCATTAGCGTCACAAAAGTCTCCAAATTGCACTTCATTATCGAATTCCCTACCATGATCCATCCTAATAGACACTATGTGACTTCCTAGTTGTCTTTGGATCTTTTTGCTTAATATTTCCAAATAATTAAAGGTTTCCGTTTTGTTCTTTAAGAATTTTGTCCATGTATACCTAGAATAGTCATCCACTATGACCAAAGTGTAGTAGTTGCCTCCATAACTTTGGATAGCGGATGGACCAAATAAACCCATATGTAGTAATTCTAGACACCTAGTTGTAGACACCATGTTTTTAGCTTTATGACTAGAATGAGCTTGTTTTCCTACATTACAAGCATCACAAAAATGATGTTCATATTTTAACTTAGGTAGATCTCTTACTAGATCTTTGGATGATAACGATTGAAGAAGTCGCATGTTGGAGTGACCTAATCTTCTATGCCATAAGGTCGAAGTATCATCAATAGAGGTAAGACATAGTTTGTCTTTAGGTTCATTACCGATTTTAATGACATAGACTCCATGTTTCCTAATTCCTCTTCCTATGGTTATGCCATTTTTTAGTATCTTACTACGGGTTTCGGTAAAAAGTACATTGCACTTTTTATCACATATTTGTCCTATACTTAAGAGGTTAAAGTTTAGGTTTTCTACGTGACACACATCGTTAATGGTTAGAGATTTGTTAGAAATCGTACCTTTACCGATGATTCTACTTTTGCTATTTCCAAACACCACATTACCTCCATTGAGGGATTCATATGTGGAGAATA